>APFE030364331.1:131229-144719 GCA_000404065.3 Pinus taeda
ATTTTTCCTATATACCATGGAGATTCACCCATTTATTATACTTATAAATTTAGGGGGGGTTCTTAAAATTTTCCCTGTGAATCATATATCAAACTTTACATCATTGATAACCCTAACCTTGTCACTTAAATATGTATTAAATTGCTATATACAACAATTTTTCTTCCATAATCTAAACCATGTACACCAAGATCGATTCCTTATGGTTGTTGTATCTTGGACATAGGGTTCCTGAGTTTATTATGTCAAGGGTCCATACATTTGACATTGTTATGCCACATATGTTGTTGTCCATATTATTTCCCTAGTCACTTTTGCTTCTTGATAAGTTCTTAATCCTCTCAACCTCTCTCCTTATATTGTTATCATTATTCAAATAGGAATTTAGAAATGTTTAGTTCATTCTATCCTTAATAATTATTTATCTACTTTCCTTATAGGAAAGGAGTTTTCTACAAGAACAAGTGTGTGTAAAAGTGGGTTTTAGGGTCCATATTTCAAATGTAGATTCTCAAACGATGTGTGAGACTACCTTCTTTGGGTCTCAAATTTGTATATAAAAGGAAAAAGGCTCAGAAAAATAGAAACCTTTATTTGTTTATTTATTACTATTACATAATATTTTGTTATTCATTCCAAAACATATTTTTCATTATCATACTTAACAACATATTCTAAGCAAACACAATTTAATTCATGAGTAATTTAAACAATAATAATTAACAAGAAAAATACCTAGTTAAAATGGCTTAGTTGTGATTCTCCTCTTGGGACCACCCAACTAAATGTGATACCCTTCCAACTAAGAAAACATTATTGACCTTGTAGCCTATTAAACGTCCACAACTTCCCTAGCCCTCTAAGCCCAATTCTAGACTATAGCCATTATGCATCTGAGTTCTCAATCCAACACCTTCTTGATGTCTCCCTCCAATTCCAATTCACTATCCAAAACATCCTTTGTCCTTCTCTTAGGCGTACCTCCCCACTTTCCCCGAGACCAAGATGATCCATACTCCTCAAATGCTAAAACAAAAGGACCCACCCTTCATTCTCTTCCCTTTTGCTTATCTCCCTCCAACAATCAACCGCCTCTAACAACATCCTCAAGCCCGCCCCCCATCCTTTCCACCTACCCCAACATGTCCATTTAATACATTGGGTGCTTGATGCACCCACCCATGATTTAATAAATAAAATAATAAAATATATTAAATGCTAGATATATCGATGGATTCATAAGAATCCTAATAATTTAAATATTATAATAATCATAAAAAATATACTAATTTAAATTTATAATAATCATAAAAAATATAATTCGTCAATTAATTATTAAGGATTAAGGTTTAATCAATTAATTAATCACTAATCAAGCTTAATTATTAATCAATATCAAGGTTAATCAGGAGATTGATCATTAATCAAGGGTTTATGCATGGAGATGGCTTACACTTTTGGCAAAGGGAGGGTGCATTTAGGTGAAAAAAGGTGATTGATCGAGCTATTTTAATCGATTGTTCGGCCTTTTTTAAGCCCACAATCGAGCTACTTGAGGGATAAGACATAGGTTGATTGAGTGTTTAAAAAAACCCTCAATCGAGCTCCTATTTGACCAAGTTATAGGAGCTCGATCGAGTTGTTAATTACAATTAAAAACTTGGTTGCAATTTGTGCAAGTCATTTTTTGCGCAAACCACGAGGAGTTAGGAGCTCGACGCAAAGATTTAACACTTGATCAAGGGATTAAAATATTGAATGATGGATTCAAATCTCAACCAAGATGGATCTAGTTGCCTAGCAGCCCCGCCAACAACCTAGAGGCTCAATCCAAGATAGGTTTTCTATCTTTTTGTCTCTTTTATTTAATTTTTCTTGTAAAATAAAATAAGTCAATTTGAACTAAAATCTCACCATATAAAAACCACAAAAAACTCCATGAAAACCACAAAACCACCAATAAAACCCTTGAATAAAACCACTAAAAAAACTATGATTTAGTTTTTAATTTTTTTTTAAGTTCATTGTACAAGTTTTACAATAATTGTAATGGTAGCATGTTTTTTTTTTCGATTTAAATGGTAAAAACTTTATTTTCTAATTATTTTAGGCTTTATATTTTTTTCTTAGGAATTTGGTGAAATAATTTTTCCAAAAAAAATTGTTTTTTTGTTATTTAAGATGCATATCAAATTTCAAACAAATTTGACCAAAAGAACTCCAAAATAGAATACAACCAAAATATAACCAATAAATAAATAAATTCAGAGCTTGAGATTGACATGATGAATATGCTCATGGTGAACCTCTATTTATCAACTAAGAAATTTTAGTTCATTTATTAATTATATTTTAAATTCATTTATATTTTATTTTTTTAATAATAATATAGTAATTGTTTAAAAAAATAATTGTACTTGAATATTTATTAACTAAATTAAAATTCCAAACCGAGATATTTTGTTATTTAATTAAATTTTGTTAACAACAAAATATATAGATATAGATATAGATATAGATATATATAACATTGATAACATAGCATAGCATGTAACATAATTATATAATTATATAAATGTATATTTTTAACTATAACTATAACATCACATAACTATATATATAACTATATATGTTATAACTATTTAACATAATGTGCTTTTCATAATAAAATAAGATGGGTGATGCTCAACGATGTTTTAAGACTCAACGTAATCTATAAATTGTAATTTTCTTTAAAATCTCCACTACTCATATTTGTAGAATTATTTTAATTTATATATATGACAACTATATCTCTTATTTTTCACCCTTATTAAATTTATTAGTTGAGCAAGGATTTTGTAACTTACACTTCCTATATTAACAATAGATTTTATTTAATTTGAGCCTTCATCAAAATAATTATGGAAGACACTAATAAGACACTTGGAATAATAATTCCAAAGAAAAAATTGTAATCTAAAGCTATATCTAATTACATTAACTAAATATAGCTATAATAACATAACTATATAACACCAAAATCTATGCATCATTCATCTCGAAGGAGAGCTTTGCAACCCTAATGGTGAAATGACCATAAGTTAGGTGGTGTGGGAAAACCAAAAGCTAGAGCAAGCGACATACACTAAAACCAAGAACCAGTAGCAATGCCAGAGGAAGGAAGGAGGGGAGAGATCCCCTCCTATCGAGATGTAGCGGCAAGGGAAGGCCAGAACAACAGAAACCAGGAGGAAGAAACAAAAAAACAGGGACCTGTTCTTGGAGCACGATGGCAAGAAGGTAGAAGAGGCAAGTGTTTACCATGTGCGGCAGAGAAACCAAGATTCATAATCCCAATGAACAAACTCGAGCAATACGAAAGCTACATGAAATATCATGCGCTAATATGCAAATTCATTGGAGTTTGCCCGACAGAAAAGGACCTCACCAGATGGATTTAGCAAAAATATCAACCCCGAGGCCACATCGAGATAAAGCTAGGAGCAATAGGCTTCTTCACGGTAATCTTGTCGAACTTGCAAGATAAAGAAAAAGTGTTTGAAAATTGTCCATACTTCCATTATAATGCAGGATTGTTTATGAGATACTGGGAGGAATGTTATAACCTAGATAAGGAAAAATTCTTAGTAGCCACGGTATGGGTAAGGTTATTCGGATTACCAATGGATTTCTAGGATCCAGAAATCCTAGAGCGTATAGGAAATACAATAGGTAGCTTTGTTAAAATAGCTGAAACTACATAAAAGGGAAGATACACGTCATATGCTAGAATTTGTGTATATATGAATATAGATGACCTAATTCCAGATACAGTTGAGTGAGAGTACCATGAGGAAGTATGGCAACAAACGATTGACTATGAGCATATTCCTTTTAGATGTAGAAGATGTCATGAGTATGGACATTTATTCAAGGAATGCCCACTCACAATAGAAGAAGAGGAGAGAAGAAACAAACGACAGAGAAAAAATCAAGAAGACCAGGAAGGGTTTTAGGAAGTAAAAAGAAAAATACGACACACAAGAGAGAACCCAAGTGAAGGAAGGAAAGAAAAACAAACCCAGCCAAGTAATACAAATTGCTTTGAAATCCTACAAGAAGAAGACAATGAGACCCAAACAATGGATTTTCAAGGAGAAAAGGGAAAGCAAAGCAGCACAAGTCAAGGAAAATCATATACGAAGAGAAAGGAAAAAATTGAACCAACAGAAAAGGAGGAAAAGGAAGCGGGGGAGAAAATGGACATAGTAATGGAAATTGACACAAGCAGAGGAGAAGAAATAAGCTCGGAAGAAGAAGTATTGCAGAAACTTCTAGATGAATGGAGACATTTGGATGAAAGATTCATTCCAGAAGAGAAAAAATGAATATATAGAGAAATGTTCCAACAGTACCAAGCGAAATAGGGATAGGAAAAGTTATGGTAGAACAACTAGGCCTCCAACAGGATAATACTCAAGACCATCAAAGCAAAGCAAAAGGCTGGAAAAAAAAGAGGCAAGAGGAATATACAGGAATCAATACAGATCATGGGAGAAATGTTAGTGAACACTGGAAGAGTAGTTCCTCTCTCAGTGGTATTCCACCAGTAAAACCAAGTACCCTAATGATAATCACATCCTAGAATATAAGAGGTCTGAATAGTAAAGGCAAATAGAGACACTTAGTGGAAAGGCTAAGAAAAGAAAAATTCCAACTAATTTTGGTACAGGAAACAGGAACCTCAGGAAGAAAAATGAAGGAAATCCTAAACAAAATCAAACCAAAATATGAATGCATGACCATAGATGTGAAAGGCAGCGCAGGATGCATAGCCATACTATGAAACCTGCAGCAATCATAGCAGACTACTAGATAGGTATGAAAAGAATACTCATGGGGGAGTTCCAGTTAATAGGAAATAGAGAATGGTTTCTAGTATCGGTAGTATATGGCCCTCATACGCCAGCGGAAAGATAAATCTTCCTCCTCCAACTTCAGTAGTTAGGAAACCTGCATAAAACAAAAGTTGTGATTGATGTCAGGAGACTTTAACATGACAACATCCAAAGATGAGAAGAAAGGAGGACTGCAAAGAGAAGAGCTAGAAATGGAGAGATTCAGGGACCTTCAGGTAGAACTAAAAATGGTAGATATCCCAACCATAAATGGAAAATACACATGGAACAATCAACGAGGAGGGAGCAAACAAATAACTTCATGGCTAGATAGATTCTTAGCAACAAAACACTTCATAGGAAAAGATATCTTCTACGAAGCAACAATCCTTCCATGTCTAGGGTTGGATCACTGGCCCATCAAATTAGAAATAGATATGAACCAACAGAACCAGAATAGACCCTTAAGGTTTGAGTCATTGTGGTTGAGAGATCCCACCCTCATAGAAAAATGAAGAACTGGTTGAAGGAGACTAAGACTGGGATGGAAGGAAGAAATAAAATGCACACTCTCCAACTCAAATTAAAATATCTAAAAGGAAGGATAAAGAAGTGGAACATAGAAGAATTTGGAAATATTCAAAAGGAAGAAGAAACACTCCAGATAATGATGAAAATAATCCAATAGAAAATCATAGATGAAGGGAGAAGTGAAGAACTGGCAGAAGAAGAAGGACTAGTGCTAAATAAAATAGAGGAAAGAAGAAAACAAGAGGAAATCTTATGGAAACAAAAATCGAGAATCCAATGGCTAAAATAAGGAGAGAAAAATACGAAATTCTTCCATAAGGAAATGCTGCAGCATCAACAGCAAAACAAAATATTCTCACTAAAAGACAAGCAAGGCAATAGGATAACAGAGAAAGCAGAAATGGAGAATTTGATGGTACATCATTTCAAAGAGATTTTGACAGAACCAAATATCAGAAGGGAGGACAACATTGATAAACTTAGTCAACATATCCCCAAAATAGTGACTAGTGACGAGAACTTGGCACTCCTAAGGGTCATAACGAAAGAAGAGGTGGAAGAGGTAATAAAAAAAATGGCAAATAATAAAGCACCTCAGCCGGATGGATTCACTTTAGAATTCGATCAAGCCACATGGAGCTTCATGAGTTAGGATATAGTGAATGTAGTAGAAGAGTCCCGATGCACCAAAACAACGCACTCAGCCTTAAATTCTACATTCCTAGCCCTAATACCAAAGACTGAGAACTTAGAATAACCACAAGGGTTCCAGCCGATAGCGCTCTATAACGTTATATATAAAATCCTAGCTACTATAATGGTGAATAAACTAAAACCAATACTACCAGAACTGATATCCCAGGAACAGACGGGGTTTGTCAAAGGCAGACAAATAATAGATGGCATAGTAGTAGCACAAGAAGCAATCCACTCACTAAAAAATTAAAAAGCCAAAGAGACGTTGATAAAACTAGACCTAGCTAAAGCGTATGAAAGACTTAGTTTGGGATACCTCCAACAAATCTTAAAGGCATACGACTTTGATGACAGGTGGATAAACTGGGTAATGTCAATGATAACTATGCCCGTTATGTCAGTTCTATTAAACGGGTCACCAACAGAAGCCTTCAATCCATCCAGAGGGCTCATGAAAGGGGACCCATTATCCCTGTTCATGTTCATCCTTGCAGCAGATGGACTAGGAAGACTAATAAAAGCTAAAGTTAATAGCGAACAACTGAATGGATTATGACTATGGGGAAATGACCTGCCTCTAGCCCACCAACAATTTCTTGATGATGTTATGTTATATGCACAGGCAACACTCAAAGAAGAAAAACAAATAATGGAAATTTTCATGGAATTCACAGAGGCCTCGGGGACAGAGATAAGTAAAGAAAAATAGGAAATTGATTTCTTTAATACCCAAGCTTCCTCCCAAGCTTTCCTGGCAAGAACCATCGGTTTTAGAGTTGGGAAATTCCCTACAAAGTACTTAGGCATCTTGCTAAATGACCAACAAAACATAGTTGCTAATTGGGGAATCCTGATAGGTAAGATTCAAAAGATAATGCAGAATTGGACATTCAGGGCACTGAACATCCAAAGCCGCATAATCTTGCTCAAATCGGGGCTCCATTCCATACTAATTTATCAATTGACCAGCCAAGCGACACCTAAAAAAATATTCCAAAAAATGGTAGATATGTTTAAAAAGTTCCTATGGCGAGGGTGGAGTAAGGTAAAAAATGGGCGCTGCTATCCTGGAATTGGATAATTAAATCCCTAAAAGAAGGAGGACTAGACCTGAGAGACCCATACATCCTAAACCAGGTAATGGGGGCAACGTTGTGGTGGCGTTGGATACAAGGAGGGGACAACTTGTGGAAAAAACAATGGGAGAGAAAATACGAGATGCCCAAGTCTCTAGAAGGAAAAATGAGAAGCCAAACCGAGAAGAAGGGCTCTGCAATCTAGAACTTAGCAAGAGCCAATAAGGATTTGATAAGGGAGCATAGCTTCTGGGAAGTAAGAGAGAGGGACAAAGCAAATTTCTGGGAAGAGGCATGGCAATAGACAAAAACTCAACCAACAGCCCCTACTCACAGAGATACACTAGTTCACCATCCAAAACGATGGTGATACAGTATAAAAATACTAGAGCCCAGAGTCGAACGGATATTGGAGAAAGTGGAAACAAAAGGAAAAATGGCTAGAAGCACCTGTAGTAGCTAACTGGGAAATATATGAAAAGGAAATGGCAACAAGGAAAGTAGTGGTCAAAGAAGGGACGAACACACTAAGATGGGGAAATAGAATCAAAGGTATGCTCACAATAGCAGAGGGATACCATATAAAAGTAGGATACAACAGACAGATACACAGAAAAAAAAAAATGGGACAGCATATGGAAAATGAAAACATGGCGAGGCAATTTGGTATCCCTCTGCTATTGTGAAAATGAAAACATAGATAGGAAATTTGGTAGATGACAAAGCAGGATAGAGAAGGTACACCTCCCGAGAGAATGGGGGCGGTGACGGATGAGAATGACAGAGAGGAGGGCAGGGCAGAGAGCAGGTGGGCGGGAAAAAGAATGATACCAAGTGGCAGAACAAGGACAATAGTAACACGACAAGAGTATACGGAAGAAAGTGGGGATTAATGAGAGGCAACAGTAGAAAGGATAGAAGGGCAACATCCCAAGATGAAGGTGAAGGGCTCCGTGCCGGTAACAAAGCCAGATAGGTGGCGGTTAAGACAAGGGACAGGAGGAAGAGAGGGATAAAACTCAATGAAAATAATAATACAACAAATAGCGTGGAGATGAAGACATGGAAAGCTGGTGAGAAGGAAGGTGGCAGAAGAGAGAAGACAAAGGCGGCCGAAGGAAGACGAAACAAATCAACAAGTTGGTATGTTTTCCTCCTGCTCCACACTCCTGCTTGATTCAAAAGTATTCTCAGTAGGAAAATAGGAAGTCCGTGTTGGAACATGCTTAAGACTCTAATAAAGGGTATCAAAACTTTTCACGACAAGGGAAAAATCATCCCCACAGAACACCTGAATTTCCTAGGTAGCGAAATTGGGACGAAGGGTCTCACACCCAGGAAGGAAGAGGACCATCGTGGGATAAAAGCCTGTAGTACTTCCTGAAAAAACATGACCATGGCCAGGCCTATAGGAATGACGAGGAGCAAACCAAAAGACAAATGGGAATCAATCTGGGAGGGAAAAATCCTAAGGTTTAGATTGATCTAGGCAATCCTGCAATCTAGGGGGAGGGTAGGAGAGCTAGATTCAAGAAACCTATAGGCAAAATAGGGAGACCCTAGGAAAAAGGGAAACAAAACTGGTCCTCAGCCGGGGAGGAACCCTCATAGCTGCCTAAATTGGAAGCGCATGGCATAGATAGATGCCAAGAGGTTAAAAAAGTCAAGAAACCCACGAAAATTTCCAACCTTGACTAAAAAAAGGAGCGGCTCTACCTAATCAGACCAAAAAAACGAAGGTAGTAAATCCAGGAAAGGGAAAGAAAATGAGAAATTGGGAAATTGTGTTGATTCAATATTATAACTCTGATATATGCTTCAATTTTGTGATAGGTATATTAACATACTAGGGAAAGTACAGTGAACAGAATAGAGAATATCAGGAAAAAGATAGCTACATCCAGATAGGGAACAAAATGGTCCCTAGGAAAGGAAAGAGTGTAACCAAAATGGAAGAAAGCACAAGTGGATCGACAAAGAAAAGAGGCAGGAAACTAGGTGGTGAACATATTAAGACAATCATCGACGCCTACATGGCCGGGAATCCGCCAAACGTTAGAGCCCGAATAGCAAGTTGGGAGAGAACTAAACTATAGTATTAAGCACTAGGATATCCCCATGGAAGAATGGGAAAGTATGGTGCCGGACCCTGGGAACACTCGGGGGAGACATTCCCTTTTCACGCAAACCATCCAACAGTACTGGGTAATGAAGAATGTGGTGGCACGGGCTATGACCCTGCATCGAGAGAAAACGACAAAAGAAGGACCAAAGGCATAGGAGAAGAACAAGGAAAAGGACCCAGTTAGGGAGGAATTACTCAAGGAGATAGCGACAATTCAGATACAATCCTACAGAAACAACTTAGCCCTGGGTAGAATTGAACGGACTCTTAAAGACCTGAAGTGGAGAATTGAGCATCGGAGCGAGATGCCAGGATCCAGTGCCAAGGCGCCAACCCTAGTAATATCCTTGGATGAGGAGTGAAGAAGAAATCCAGTTTGATAGAAAAGAATTTCTTTTGATGAAATGCATTTACATGTTTAATTTTAAATTGTGTTCCAGGAATAGCAGTATACACAGTCAAAACTGTGATGCTAGGTGGATAAAAATAAACCTCTCTGAGTTTTGGACAGGGTTTAATGCTGATAGGTGGTTATCTAGTTTCCTTTGGGTAGGTAAGCCACCTGGAGCAAATGGTTGATAAAAGTTTTGAAAAATAAATATAAATAGAGGATTTGCCAAGTTTACCAAAAAAAAAAAACATAACTATATAACATGTATAAAATTATATATATATATATATATATATATATATATATATAGATATATATATTATATATATATATATATATATATTATATATATATAATATATATATATATTATATATATATATATATATATATATATATATATATATACATACACATAACATAACATGATAATTATAACATAACATGGCATAACATGTACCATAACTATAACTATATAACATAAAATATAGCGAAACATAATACACACACACACACACACATATATATGTTCAAGTTTCAACAATACATCATTGGCACATACATTAAATCCATGATGAAAAGTGCATTTAAAGTGAATATAAGCATTTTCACTCTTTTCTAATTTGTACCATATAGTTTCAATATGTATTATGTTGTACTAGAAACTTTGTCTTCATGAGCTTGTACCTAGTACATGTCATGTGTCAAAGTCAAACATTATAAGATCTTGTCTTATGGAGTATTTGGTTAGCATGAAATTTTATTAGTTTTGAAAATAGGCTTATTTTAATTTTTTTACATATATTTACATATTGATGCTCTATGAATAATATGCATTATTTAGAAATGGGAAAAATTGTGAAGTTATATTTGATCTCCTCTTTCGATTGTGGTTACATGGAACTTAATACTTTTGTCAATAAATGATCAAAAAAGGGGCTCTAAAGTTTAGTACTTTAGGCTAGATTATTCTACTTAAGTTTCGAAATGGTTTTCTTGTCAACATTCTTTCTAAGTCAACATTTTTTTCTTGGATTAGTTTATATGTATTTGTTATCTGGTAATAGTGTCCACTCGAATGCTGCTATTTCCACTAAGATGGGTGGATATCTTAGAAACAAACAATCAAAGTCTACTAATGTTTTCTTCTATGAAAATAGACAAGAGGAGAACCAAGAAGACCAACCTGAGTCTTGCGCTTGATTTCCTCTCCTTCTTGATAGAGCTTTGCCGCTTCTTCTTTATCTGCCCAGCTTCAAAAGAACCTGTGGAATCACAACAACATACTACTATTGAAGAAACAAGGATCTAAATTCATAAATAATACAGGATCAGATGTGTATTAACCATATAAATGCATATATAAACACGTACACAAGAATATGGAAGGAAACAAGAATAGCATTATTAAGATGAAAAGTAGCAAGAGGATTACAACCATGCACTCTGACCCAACATCATCCTCTAGATAAGAAGCCCTTCTTCACCTCAAGAAAAGCTTAGATCACCCAACACTATGAATGTACACCAGAAAACCAACAGCACTTCTCTATAAGGTACAAAATTCCAGCCTCTGGATCTCTGTGATGAGGGATCCATATATAGATGATTACAGAGAGGTGATTCATCTTCTGGGATCTTGATTAGTGTCTTCTCTCTGATAGTTCCTGCTTCCACTTGGAGAATAATGATCTCTTACTCATCCCTGGTTGAAAATAGAGAGGCAAGTGTCAGAGGGGAAGCTTCTGGAATATTCCGTGATCTTCCACCTCTCATTTTTGTCCCTGCCATTTGTCCATTCCGGACCATTGCACCCTACAGAGGAGCAAATCAGTATGCATCGCACCCTCTGCATTGAGCTTTTAGTATGGTCCCGTTTTGACCATTTATGAGCAGTTTTCAGTGGAGAACTTCTGGGAGATGATGTAATTAGTTGACCTTGTTCTTTTAGGCAGTGAAGAAACACTTTTATGGAATTAGGAGCCTTCAGTTTATGGACATTTATGATTGGGTTTGAAGTGCCCAAAAATGTCTATAACAGTTGCCCCCTAAAGCATGAGGTCGTTAATATTTCTGATGTTGGGTGAAATGCTTTACTATGAGGATATGAAGTTTTTCCGTGCTGGGAGGCGACCTGTAATAAGATACAATACAATGCATTATTTTGACAACATTTTTTCATGATCTAGCTGAGGCGAGAATTCCCATGCTCAACTTTATAAATTCATTTTCATGTACATAGGACAGACAATCATCTGTGTGAAAGACTGATGATATGGACACATCATCCTTTGATTTAGATGATTATCTGCTCGCCAATGATGTAAACTTGATGATTTTTATATTCCTGAATATATCGCAGCCCGGATGGATGAAACTAGATCCGGGGTCTTCAAAACTCGTTCAATCTTCACTTGGAGTACAAGTCGATCCATGTGAAAAAATGTTCTGGAGTCGAACATGGAAAGACATCGCCTGATTACCAGCAAGACATCGCCTGATTACCACCCAATGATGTAAGTTGTTAACAGGGACGAGGGGAATCACCAATAATGAAAATGACCCTCAAGGTACTACAGTACAATTCACGTGGTGTGAAAAAGGACTTGGCATTGAACACCACGCAAAATCTCTCGGTCGAAGGCCATTGATGTAAACCTTTTGCCGAAAGTGAGAAACTTGCCATTGAGGCATGCAAGCTTCAAAGTACTGAAAGGGTTGTTCCTAAGTCAACTTCTTGGATAATGAGCTGATGTCGACAAGAAGCGACCCATCACAGGAGGGCCTTAATGAATCCCACATCAACGACATAGAACGAAGCAAATGATTTTGAAGGTGAAAACAAACTGACGATACAGGGTTCAGGATGACGGTCATAAAGGAATGAAGCATGAATGTATTGTAGTGGGTGAGACACAGGTGAATTGTCTAAATGACTTCTCTTGAACATATCAGCAACACTGATGATGGATTGGTAGCGTTAACCCCAAAGATGGATGGTGTGATGGACCAATGGTGAAGACCAGTGAACGAACAACCCAACTTGGCATGGATGCGGAAGGAAAGTGTCATGTTCAAGAGCGACTTGCTAGCAATAAAGCTTCTTCAAGTTTTCTTCCCAATTTCCCCCAGTCATTGCTGACCAGTAGCTCTTTAGTTTTGTCAAGCTTGAGGAGGATAACATATGCTTGCTCTATAATCCGCCCTTTGGGCGAACCTGTCGCTATATTTTAGCGAGCCTAGCGACAATGAAACTTGTTCTCGTCCATTTGGATGAGTTTGTCGCTATTCAGTTTTAACGAGTTTAACGACAAAGATAACTCGGTCTCTTTCAATTTTAGAGAGTCTGAAAGAAATGAAAAGGAGACTCCAAAGATTCTTTTTCGTTATATAATCCCTTAAGTCTAAAAAAGCGTATAATAATACAAAAGGGATGAAATTTCGATAGTTTTAATGAGCTGAACAAGACACGCGCTCGATATGTTTGTGTAATAATACCTCATGTCCAAAAAGATTAAAATCTAGAGGAGGGATAGCACTTCCGATTCCTTTAACAAGCCGGAGAGGCCAATTGCTCGGAAATATTTTCATATTTTACAAGTCAGGTGAAAAGAGCTTAAGGAAGACTCATTTTCAAGGAACGAGTGATGGTTTCGGGTAGCAGCGGATTCCAGGTAATATTTGGAGTTTTCCAATCACGGCAGTGTCACAAGGATGGCTAGTAGAATCACTCTTTGCAGATGTTCCTCGAAGGGGTAAACAATCATATGGGGGTGAATGATCGGCTAAAAA
>APFE030364331.1:149666-168940 GCA_000404065.3 Pinus taeda
AGAGAGGTAAGTGTCAGAGGGGAAGCTTCTGGAAGATCCATGATCTTCCACCTCACATTTTTGTCCCTGATATTTGTCCATTCCCAACCATCGCACCCTACAGAGGAGCAATTCAGTATGCATCGCACCTTGTACACTGGGAAGGTGATATGCATCGCACCCCTGCATTGGGTTTTTAGTATGGTCCAGTTTTGACCATTTCTGAGCAGTTTTTAGTGGAGAATTTCTGGGAGATGATGTAATCAGCTGACCTTGTTCCTTTAGGCAGTGAAGCAACCTTTTAGGGACTTAGGAGCCCTTAGTTTATGGACATTTATGATTGGGGTTGAAGTGCCCAAAAATGTCTATAATAGTATTATATATGTAATAGTTTTGTATTATATGTAATATATCATTCAACATTTTTTTCTTGAATTAGTTTATATATATTATATGTAATATGGAGAGGCATCACCTATATGCCCCCGAACCGCAGACTATTAGAGTGTGGGGGTATCTACTATACATGGTCAAGCATGTGATAGATCATGTAACCCAAACATAGTGCATGTTCCACTCATAGGTCCTGGCTTTGGCATCTGTCAAAGTGTCAAAGGCAATGTTTTTGTCTCTGTGGATGATCTTGTTACAGATAGTGGACCTTCTTCACCAGTTACAGGTACATCTCATACATATACTAATCCTATTTAAACTTTATGTGTTTATGTGATGAAATTGTCTTAAATTTTTAAATCATTTTCAGTTTATGCATTTGGATTTAATGTATATGCTATGATGCTTCTAGTTTTACATATATATCTTAAATTATGTTTATGATTTGTAGACCCTTAGTAGCACGAATCTAAGGATCACAATGCAACATTGATCCCTCCATGAGATAATGCTATAGTCAATATCACACTCGAGGATGTTAGGGACCAACATACATGGATCACACGAGAGTTGGGTAAACTCTTTGCTAGTTTTCCTACTAGGCATAGTTTGTCTTTGATGTTGGAGAGCATCAATAGGTTGATTGAGACATACTATAGTGTGGGCCCATAGAGCCACCTCATACATTCCATACATAGGATTAGGAGGTTGGAGGTCACTATCCAACATACTTGAGAGGTGGTGAAATATGCCACCAAGAACAATGATGTTCGTAGGGATTTGTTCGACATCCCTCCAAAGCGTCGTGCTAGACATGGTGGTCCCCTTCCACTAAAACATTTTAAGAATGTTGATTCAAGCCCCTTTTGTTTATGATTGATTCATTAGTTCTTGGGCCAGTTCCCCCACCATGATAAGTTCCTCATTTACTTTACAAAGCATATATATGCAGACTTTGTGCTACATATGAGGTCATTTTACAACACTAAATCTGAGTTTTATGGAGCTGGCTTGCGATGTACCTATGATCATGAAAAGGCTCGTAGGGACCCTGGGCATGTACCAGCACCTCTGAGATTTTTTCCATTACCATGTTGGATCAATATATTACCGAAAAAGCTAGAGGAGTCATCAAAACTTAGTGTTGATACCAAACATACCATTGTAGATAGCATGAAAACAACATTGGCCAGTGTGCATGCCGCATTACATGGAGAGATGACCATACCACCACCATTCCCTCATGACTTCCTAGTTCCATTATATGATGATTCATATCTCGTGAGTCTACCCATTGAATAGCTTTTCTCATATGCATTTTTGTGGCATGATGGCATTCGTGACACTTCGAGGGTGCATGACTTGCATGACACATACCACATACATATGTACATTTGTTTTTGCTCTTATCATCAAATTATCCACTAATTATATTAATTCAGTTTGTATTTTATTGAATTTATATTAATAATTTCATGATGACATGTAGACATAACCAAACTACATGGATGAGATTTTTAGATCCTCCAAGGGGGCAGTTGATAAGCCACACTAGCCTCCACTAGTGCATGCTTCCATGGATTCTCCTCCAGCTCCACCTCCACCTCATAACACTCATGTGGAGGAGAGTCACTATGTACAATCACATGGACCAACATTTGAGGTAAACTTTTTTGTTCCTAGGATTTCAACATATTTTTTTTAAATTACATGCATGCTAATTAATTCATACGATACTTATAATTTGTCTTTGCTACTATGTACATAGACCCATATGCAGAGTGTTTTCAATGTTACATTTATGTGTACACATGACTCAAATGTGGGTATAGAGGCATTAAAAATGCCCTATTCTTTGAACCACAAGAAGGGGAGCACCAAACCCAAATTGATCAAACCCCCATCCTACCTGACTTGCATTTGGGCTTGAGTGAGGTTAGTAGATTCATATATGTAGTTAAATGTGGTTCAAAATCATTTCTTTCTAGATTCTTTATTTTGTACAAATAAAAATCTAATTAATTTTAATTTGAATGTGTTATATTTTCATACTAGATTATGGCTATTACCTTGTGCAACAGAACTCACATAAGAGTTCTTCTAGTACTTAGAGTGGATAGTTTTTATATTTCTAGACTCATTTCATCGTGCACATTCACATGTGATACAAAATTTGTATATTTTCATACATGGAAATTTTATGGATGTACATAAACATTATTTTAGTTTATGGATGTTTGTGTAATGTAATTTGTATATATTTTCATATGGGAATTTTAGTGATAAATTCATGATTTCAGTTTATGGATTTATTAATTATTTCACTAGTTTAAAATTTTTTCTGTAGAGTATAACTTTTATTAAAAAATATGAAAATTTTGATGTTTAGTTTAATAGACTAAGAAAATAGGTACAATCTTACTATGATGCAAGTTATTGCGATACATAAAATCAATTAAAATATACAATGGTTGAATTAAAAAACACAATTATAGGATTGAAATAAGTTTTAAATTCAATTTTTAAAGATGTCTAGTAAATGACATGAAGAAAAACAAAATAGAGGCTATGCTAGATTTTTGAGCTGGAAGAAACAAGTTATAGGGGTTTACATATGGTGGGAAAGCCTGCATCAAAGGGGCCCAGATTGGTGCCAGAAGCTTGAGAATTTAGTTATTTTGACTAGGAAATGAGTGGTCTATTCGAGGGGGGAGGGCCTTCCTCCTACTGAAACACAATCAATGGATCTCGAAACTTGACGAACGGGAATGTTGGATCAGCTCCCGGTGGAAAGGAATATGAAGAGTTGCCTATGATGGGAGCTCATTGAAAAGCAAGATCATATGGGAGATGCTTTCCATAGGCTTCTCAAAACCTCAATTTCGTGATCCCTAATAACAAATTGGAGAAAACCCAATAGTTTTTGAAGGATAATGCACTTATTTAAAAATTTATGGGCATATGGCCTAAAGAACAAGATATTGTATAGTGGATCTAGATGAAATGTAACCACAAGGGGTTGGTCAAGCTACAAATGTGTTACAAGGGTTGTTTTATAGCCATTTTTCTAGATCTCACAGATCAAAAATGGATCTTTGAGAATGGGTTGTATTTTGTGAATAATGTAGGGTTATTCATTCAATTTTTGGAGGTATGCTATAATCTAGAGTAAGAAATTTTTTGGCTTCTTTGATATGGGTTTGAATTTTCTCCCTCCCAGACTACTTCTGGGAACCAGATATCCTAGAAGAAATAGGGAATGCCATTAGAGAAATTGTAAGGATCTCAGAAATAACAAACTAGAAGTGACATGCGATGTATGTTAGGATCTGTGTTCATATGAACATATCCCAACCCTTGCATGAACCCATTTACTTAGAATACCATGATGATATATGGAATAAACCATTAGACTATGATCTCATGCCATCTAAATGTTGTTGGTGCCATGAATATGGGAACCTCTTCTGTGAATTCTCATTGACGGTGGCCAAAGAGAAAAAACTCAAGGAGACAAAGGATGAAGAGGGATTTCAAATGGTTGGGATGAACAAGATATGATACACCTATAATCAACATAACCAATAGGGTAATTGAGCCACACAAACCCCAGTAACATAGATGGGACAACAAGGGAAGTAAGCCAAAATCATATGACTCAAGAAATCAACCATTTTGTGGCCTTAGAAAACTTAGATCACACGAACCTTAGCGGAGAGAGCATGGATATCCAAATCATGGATGTTGATCAATAGAAACAAAAGGAGGTAGAAAAATTGAAGCAAAAGTGAAAATCATTATAGGTTTTGGAGCAAGATAGGAATCTAAAGGAGCGCTTCCTCTATACTAGTACAATACTTGAAGTAGAAGAGAAATAGAATAAATTGAGTCCTGATGAGAAGACCATGTTGGAATTATTTTGTGTCTAGATCAAGGCTGACATCAAGGATATTCCCTCCAATCAACTCATGCACATCTAGACCCTATTTGAACAATGGTGTCCTATATCACATGACATTAGCACAGAGATCATGGCTATCCAAATCATGGATATTGATCAATAGAAACAAAAGGAGGTAGAAAAACTAAAGCAAAAATGAAAATCACTAGAGGGTCTGAAGGAAGATAGTAAACTCAAGGATCTCTTAATCTATACTAGTACAATAGTTGAAGTAGAAGAGAAAAATAATAAATTGAGTGTTGATGAGAAGACCATGTTGGAATTATTTTTGTCTCGATCAAGGCTGATGTCAAGGATATTCCTTCCAATCAACTCATGCACATCTGGAGCCTATTCGATCAATGGTGTCCTAGATCACACGAACATTAGCGCAGAGAGCATGGATACCAAAATAATAGATATTGATCAATAGAAACAAAAGAAGGTAGAAAAATTGATGCAAAAATGAAAATCATTGGAGGAACTCGAGGAAGATAGGAAGCTCAAGGAGCTCCTAATATATACTAGTACAATACTTGAAGTAGAAGAGAGATATAATAAATTGAGTGTTGATAAGAAGACCATGTTGGAATTATTTTATGTCTAAATCAAGGTTTACATCAAGGATATTCCCTCCAATCAACTCACGCATCTAGAACCTGTTCGATCAATGATGTGCATGACTGGTTAAGACAGAATGGGAATGAAGGAGTAACAACCAAAATAAAGAAGGTGGGAATTTGAGCCCCTCACAGGCGGACCTTCCCCTGGTCAAAAGAGGAAAGAAGGGGCAAAAATCATCTATGGAAGTGTAAACAATGGTAGGGGAATTTTTAGTAAACTTTGGTTAAATGAGAAAACTCACAGATTACTATCCCTGAATCCTACAACTTACTCAATGAAATTTGTTTCATGGAATATATAAGGCTTAAATAGCCTAGTTAAACTTTGTTATCTCAATACCAATTTTAATAAGGAGAAAATAGAAATCATTCTATTACAGGAGACAAAAGTGACATGATTTAGGCTAGAAGTAATAATAATAAAAAATTTGGACAGAAAGTAAAGTAATGGAAATTGATGCTCACAACATGGCTAGAGGACTTGCAATACTTTGTGACCCTATTTTGGTGATCTTCCAGGAATGGTAGGCCGCATCTTATAGTTTGAAATGTAGATTCTAGTGTCTGGGAGTAGAGGAGTGGACTAGCTTGATAGTGGTATACATAACCACCCATCCTGATCTAGAAGTAGGGCTTCCTAGAAGATATGAGAAATACGAAGGAATCCCTGCAAGATGCATCCTCCATAGTAGGGGGAGATTTCAACATGGTATGCAATCTAGATGAAAAGTGATGGGGGTTGAGAAGACTAGATCCCTCATGGACCTTATTCAATGATACTATACAGGATCTGAGGCTTGTTGATGAAGAAACATGGAATGGTATTCACATATGGAATAACAGGAGGGGGGTATCCAACAAGTTGCAAGTTGGTTTGATATATTCCTCATCTAAGAGGAGGTTTGTAACAACCACTAGTTGATTTTCCATGCAAATAAACTAAGAGAAAGTTCATGGGACACATATTCCAAGTTGAATGGTGGGAAAACATTATAGTGGGCATCACTTGTGGTTTAATAATGGCTACAAATATTGGCAAAGTCACTCGCAAAGGAAAAGGGGCAATAATGGGCATTTAATTATGAAAATAAAGGAAAATAGGAGAAAAGGAAGGTGAGGAGTCACAAATCTTGATGCAAGGGAATTTATAGGAAAAATGAAGGAAAATGAAGAAAAATGAGACATCAATAATAAAAGGCATTAGAGGAAAATTTCACAGCTTTTGGTCATTACAACTTTTCTCATTTTATAATTTGTCTCCCTTACACTCATAATGCCTTGTTAAGGGATATATCCTATGAAGAAGTCGATACAATGGTCAAATAAATGTGAAATAAAAATTCTCTAGGTCCAAATTGATTTACTTTTGAATTCTTTAAGTCTTGTTGGAATTTTCTTGGAAGGGAAATTGTATAGCTAGTAGAGGAATACCAAAAGATGCAATAGATTTGGTCTAGGATTAATATTATGTTCATCACATTGATCCCAAAATCGAACACTACAGGTGATCCTAGCGGGTATAGGCCCATCAAACTATGCAATGCAATCTATACGATCATCTCTTCAATTATAATTTGATCGCTAAAACCATTGCTTCAACATATCATTAGCCCAGAATAAACCAGATTTATGAAAGGAAGACAAATCATGGACAAAATAATAGCGGTGCATGAGGTAATTTACTCGAAGAGCAAGAAACATCTAGGCATGCTAGTGAAATTCGATCTATCCAAAGCCTATGATAGGCTCAATTGGGGCTTCCTCACTCAAACACTGGCGATGTTTGGATTCTCAACCTCTTGTAAAATATGGATTAAATCATTGATTTCTATGCCATTCTTATTTATTATCCTCAACGAATCTCCAATTAGTACTTTTAGAGACTCTATGGGTTTGCCTCAAGGACATCCACTATCACCTTTCCTGTTCATCATAGCAGAAGAAGTTCAAGGATGATTGGTCAAAGAAATGACTTAATCATGTTAAATCAAGGTCTGAAAGTCCTTAAATCAGATATATCGACAATACATCAACGATTTGTAGATGATGATATGCTCTTTGGGGAGCCATCAATGTGAGATTCAAGAACTGTTATCTCAATCCTATATTATTTTCAAGAGGTATCAGGTATGTTGGTCAATAAATAAAATCCTAAGTTATATATCTTTAACACTCCATTTTCGATCCAAAAGTACTTAGACCATTTGATGGGATTCCAAATTGACTCTCTACCAACCAAGTACCTAGGGGTTCCACTCATGGCCAATCCCCCAAGGATTTCAAGTTTGAAGGAAGTATGCAGCAAGTTCTCAAAGAGACCCTCAAATTGGAAATTCCAAACTCTAAACCTTCCCCGGTAAGCAAGTTTACTGAAAGTTGTTCTCCAGGTAATTCCAATCTATTAATTGTTTTTTCTCCTAGCTCCCAAATGCATATAATCTGAAATTGTGGAAATATTCCATAGATTCCTCTCACAAGGGTATAGACCCAATAATAAATGGGACTTAGTATCATGGGATAATCTTTTCATGCCTAATATTTATGGGGCCCTAGGTCTTTGTGACCTAGAAATCCTTAATAATGTGATGGGAGCCAAACTGTGGTGGCGCTGGCTCCAAGGTGGATCAAGAATTTGGAAAAGGATATGAGATAAGAAATATGGCTAATACCTAACATAGGT
Source organism: Pinus taeda (assembly GCA_000404065.3). Taxonomy (NCBI): domain Eukaryota; kingdom Viridiplantae; phylum Streptophyta; class Pinopsida; order Pinales; family Pinaceae; genus Pinus; species Pinus taeda. The sequence continues at coordinate 157,282 of APFE030364331.1, forward strand.
GAAAAAAGTCATATCAAAGTAATTTGTGTAGGGTTGGCCTTATGGAATTTGGAAAAGAGGAACAATAACCTCACCAAAGATCACTTCTTATGGGAGATTCGAGATGGTAATATGGTATGGTTTTGGGAAGTTTCATAGAAAAAAACCTAAATTAGAATGGGAGGTGGATCTAGATATAGTACACACCTTTCTTCAAACTCAAAATGCTTGGACAATGGTTGAGTATTGGAACAAACCCAACCCACAGAAGGAGTGGAGAAACTAGAAATATGACGCAGATTGGCAAGTGATAGAAGGACTTCAAAATTGGAAAATCTATGATAACAAGTTGTGGGACCATAAAATCCCAATAATGAGTGGATTAGAAAAACTATGATGGGGATAGAAGTGTAAAGGTATGTTTACCACCAAATAAGCATACACTTTAGAAGTAGGTTATGAAAATATCCCTCAAGAGCCCCTATGGCAGAAAATTTCTACCTCTAAGTTATGTTTGAAGGTCTCCCATTTCTTATGGGTGATAGGGTGAAGACGTACTTTAACCTAGGATCACATCATGTGAAAGGAATATATTTTTTCATCGAGATGTTTGATATGCCAAATATAAGAGGAATCTTTGGAACATTTGTTAAACTCATGTTCTAAAGAAGAAGACCTGTGGAGTTGTGTTGAGAGTACCTTTGGATATCGAGATAGATCAAGGAACAACCTAGCAGAAACAATTGAATAATGGTGGATGACCTTGTTACAAAACCCCATTGTCAATCATTCCTGGGTCCTGGTCCTAGGCTTTCTCCTTTGGAATATTTTGAAAGGTCGTCATAGAATTATCTTCAAGGAATAATACACATCATCTTAGGGAATTTGGAGCACTATGAAAGGAAACATCCAAGAATCAATTCTGTTGGAGAGTTGGAAAAAGGAATACTGGAAGGAAAATAATAAGGAAATTGAGATTCTAACTCGCTTAAGCATAGCACTAGTGATGGCGGGACGAGAGAGGCAAATTTTTTCATGAAACCAGTTTGAATCCCCCTACACTATCATTCTCCATTGGAAAGGATTATTGAAAACTAATTTTGATTGATATTCAAAAGGAAATCCTGGTCCAAGAGGGTATGGATGGATCCTTAGAGATTCGACAGGTACGCCTCTTAGTCTCTTCACAGCTTATTGTGTATCCTACAACCAATAACATAGCTAAGTTGACAACTCTAGAGAAAGATTTGGTGCTCGCACATAGATTGGAGATCAAGAAGATCTAGATCATGGGGGACTCATCAATGATGGTCTAGGAAACCCAAAAGATATTGAATAATGCCCCCACATCTAATCTGATAAAGAGTTGGTGATTAAAGACTAGGCCAATCAAATCTAAGAGCTCTTGATCTCCTTTCCATATGTCATAACCTCTCAAACCATGAGAACAGGAAATTGAGTAGCGGACTGGCTTGCCAAATGGGGACTCATACAATCAAATAAGGTTTTCACCTCCCGATGACCTCCTAATGTAGAGCCACAAGACCTAGAAACCATAGAACAGATGGTGAACAATGATAACTCTTCCTTGTTGGGGGTGATCGACCTCAAAATCACATCGACTTGGGGCAATATCCACCTGCCCATGTGGCAACAATGAAGTTAAATCATGTAAAGTAAGAAAGTATTGGTGGCCTATAGGTGAGATTTCTCGAAACAATATGGGCTATTACTCCCTTGGCACGGAAATTTGTGAGAAAATATATCAATTTTGAAATGAAAATTTGGAATTGGAATGACAACACGTGCTTAGTTGATTTGGGGGGCCTCTCTAGAGTGCCAAGATACGGTCTCCGTTAATGGAGGAATACGATTGCGGGTGCAAACTAGCTGTATGAAGTCTCTCTACATGTAATTGCAGACCAACTGGTTATATGTGATCCTCGCCCAGCTAGTGAACGAGCGTTTCTTCCCTCTGGTATTTCTTTTTTAGGCCTCTGCTCGACCAATGAAAGGATAACCTGAAAAACTAGTCATAGTGATGCTCTAGTCACCAGAGAAAGGAGCACAATCATCTATCAAGTAATTCATATTCTCTTGTCTATTACAGTTTTCCCTGTGTTTTCTTGAATTGTGTGGATTTTGGGACAATGTGAACAATGTCATTCAACCCTATGGTCCTCTAGTGATTAGGTTGGGTGTGGGGGTTTCTTTTGGCTAGCTGGTGTTAGTTGTGGTTGTGAGAGTAGTCATGTTTTACTTATAGAGGTTAGGGTTATTGTGTTTGTAAGGAACTTCAAGTTTCAATTCATCAGTGAATTTCGAGGTAAGGGTTGGATAGAGAGGGGTCATGCTTGTGAATGGAATTTGGTATGAAAAAGGCTTGCATTTTATTCTAATTGTCCTATTTGTTGTGAATTTCATTGTTATGGGATCCTCGAGACTTGTTTCTACTCTTGTATGGGTGTTATTCTGAATCATGTCTTCACTACAAGGTTTTGAGAGTCAACATTGGGGGGATTTTATGCATCAACCCCTCTTCTTAGGGGTTGTCTATGGGGAATAGTTTCAATTTTGGTAAAGTGGCTTAGCGGAACCTTTGGAATGGGTGGTGTGACTCCCTAGTTGTGAAGATGTGGTGCTCGGACTACCAGTGGCTAATGGAGGAAATGTTACATCAACATCTGAATGCCTGATGGGGTGGTGGTCGTTATGGCTAGCCTAGGGGATGGGCCAACTAGGCGAGGGTGTTGAATGAGGATGCAATGGAGGGAGTGGATGTGGAGGGTTATGTGGCCCATGAGGTGTGTGTGTGTTCTATTTTTTTCACTTTTTGCAATCCAGTAGGAAGAATGTGTGTAACTCTTTCCATGCTTTATATCATACTCACACATGGAATTTATTAATAACATAAAAATATTTCAATGTTGTTCACAACCTAAATCTAGTTGAATTTCCAATTTAAGTAAAATAACATTATATGAACTTGATTAAGTTATTAATGGATTAAAGTGTAGATATTTCTTGATTCTAAATCTATAAGGTTCACATAAAGATCGTATCCCTAAAAAAAAACATCTTTGAAATTTGGAATAAATTATTTTCGCAATGACTTAATTCACTGGTTAACCACATAAATGGCTCGATTGTAGGTTTCTTAAACCCTTGATCACTATATTTTAATTTAAAACTCAAGCACTCAATCAAACATTTTAAGCGCTCGATCGAGCTGCTGAGGTCCTAAAAATCACAACTTTAGCACCCCTTCTACAAATTTCTCTGCAACACCATTTTCTACCCTAGCGTACTTAGGGAAGAATTTTTCCTTAACTGGTGGAGTTGATCATGTTGGATTCATGAAGGAATCCACAATGAAATGGATATGAGTTTGACATTTTCAAGTTCATATAATACTTTTAATATAATTTCTTTTAAACACAACGCTCAATTTTTTTTTGGATAGTTTCAAAGGAGATGAATAAAAAATCAATAACATAAGCTATACACAACAAAAAGAATTCACAAAATATCACTATCTTTGTTTTTGAGTCATCTTCAAAAGGGTACCCTTGGTTTTTCAATTTATTTAGCTAATTGAAAGAAAATGTTACGTGAACAGATGTATCTATAAAGTGCAATTGAAATATTACTTCTCTAACTTCAAAAAACAATAAAAATATATTTTTTCATAAAATATTTTTATTTTTTAATATGCATAAATTATTTTTCTTTGTTTATAACACGCTCATATATATAATTTTTTAAAATTACACATTTTAGACTAAGTTATGCTATGTGAACACACACATACCTCTTAAAATGTGCAAAAATTTGCAAGAATAAGCATTTTATTTAATGGAAAATTTATAGATGAAATGACAGTAAATTTTATTGGAAAACGACATAATTATCCACAGATTGTATTTTAACCTCGAATCAAAATTCACAATGCTTATATGAATTTTGAGGACTTCAATTCAGTAAAAGAGTACAATTTTGAAATTTCATTTCCACATTTGGCCCAAAAGTGTAACGCATATTCATGCATTCACCCTCAAGATTAAGGTTTATCATAGCTTAATCTTTAACCAGGCTTAATCATTATTTAATCATATAATATAATAAGCCATAGAATACTATATTATTCATGTAAGGTGTGAGTATGTATCTAGCATACACATACCTAATAACACTAACAAGGGTCTATCACATCAATAAATATCATAATGGGTAGGTTAACAACCTAATGTAGCATAATAAGAAAATGGATTGGGAATTGGAATGGATTCTCCTTTTCTAACAGTGACCCTACAACCTTTAAGGATACCCCAACAAGAATCTCACTAGCATATACATACTCTATTCGTATCCCTCCTCTACTAGGAGTGACCTCATTATGTAGATTTCTCAAGGAGATGGGAGGATGTATTTAGACACCTAGAAATAAGATATGTTAGTATTAGGCATCAATTATAAACCATTTGATAAATCATTTCATCCCATTTGAATTGATCTCCTTGGAAACAAGTAGTTCTAGAATGTAGGACCTTCATAATTCTATCATAATGCATCTAGAGTGGTGGTGACATATTCATATCTTCTTCCAAATAGCAGTATAGAAATTCATTTATGCATATTAGACCAACTATATTGATGGTGCTCCAATCACCATCTTCCCAGGGCCAGGTGAAAAGTATATTAGCTTGCTAACTAGGATAGGTTAGTGTAGGTTTCTCTTGTAAATATAGGGTTTCAAATAGGGTTATAACATATGCCCCTTAATGTGCGAGGTTAGAAGAGAAATTTCTAACAAAAATACATTATGATATGACAAGTCTCAAGAAGTATTGTTAGGAAGAAGTCAAGGACCAAGGAACTAGTGAGGGCTTACAGGAAATCTAATAATCAATCATATAGATCATCCATGAGGTAGGCATACCCATTTTCAATACAAGAGAAAACTAAACCTGGCCACCAACATAATATAATATGGATTTGTGACACATAGTTTCAATACATGGTAATGAAGGAATACACTATTGGTTCATTCCACCAATAAATATATCATGGCCAAATGAAAATACAATGTGGATATACGTCACAATATCCATTAATAAGAGACCAGACACAAAATAGAGTGCCCCTTAGTGGTATTCAATGTACATGAGCTAGTGGAATACTACATCATCACTTATGGGGGATAACATGTATGAGTGATATGCCCAATTCCCAAGGTCTTCATCCCAATCTCAATGGAATGAATCTACATAATGTGAATAGATGAGGTGAAGTCAAGAATGTTACTGATTACTGGTCATTGAGTTATACCATTATTAGACTTAAAAGACCCACCAATGATGAATATGGACCCCAAGGTACCTAGGACAATTCAACGAGTGCAAATAGATTAGATAATGTCAAGCATTTATGGGTCTAACCAAGTAGGGATCAATGATGAAAACCCACTATCAATCACGAGGAGGAATGCAATATTCAAGATAATATTGGCTTCTATATCCCTTTCCTAGATAATGAATTGATATCAATAAGAAGGTATCTATTAAAGGAAGGCTTTAATGTAACCCCATCAATTGTCATATAGAGAGTTGAAATATTTTGTGAAGAGATGAAGTTAGCAAGTACAATTGACATAGGGATGGCCAACACAAAGGTGAAAAATATTGCAAATGATTGACTGAGGCTTGAACTTTCCTTGAACAAAAAGGAGTGACTTGGTAGAATTAACTCATGAGCACCATGTGATATCATGCAAGAATGTAGGAGGCATTGAAACATGTTTTATAATGAATGGAAGAGATACCAACTAGATGAGTGTATGACTAAATTATATGGTACAACTCCTAGGAAAGCTATAATCCAATTGTAAGATAATGACCAAAGTAGGCACAATGTTCAATGGTGACATGACATCTATTGTCACTTCATACAAACTCTAATATGTCCCACCACTCTTCTTTTAGTATATTCTTCATATATTAGTGAACACAGAAGACAAGTAAGCTTGATGGTGAATTTTTGGTTCATTTTTTATTATCTTACAAAAGAGTTAAATCGTAATCAATAGGGTGTATTTTTCATGAGGTTTTAATGATACTAAAATAGAGGTAAAATTGCACTACATATCCATGTAATTGTTTGAACCAATGAAAGAAACAGTGAAGAGTAAGATGATTTTCTTTCTTTTTTAATGAGCATGAGAAGATCGCTAATGATGCTCATCCTGAAGAAACAAGTGGTATATTCTAGTAAGCATATAGTTCCAAGCTAGTGGAGCCATTCTAAGAAGGATGAAGCACATATGCTAGCAAGGTAAATCCATTCATTTTAGTAGTTTATATAGAAAGGGTAAAGTGACCCAATGAAAGAAAATCTTGATGAAAATGGTGAGAGGTCAGAGATGACTGTAGTGGTGGTGATTAGTAGCAAGGGAAAATTATAGCTTAGTAATAGGCACTAAGACATTTCCAAAAATAAGAAAAATGTTACTGAATTAATGAGAAGTTTACTGAGTTCTTAGTTTTTTGGAGGTTGCATCAAATCATGGTTTTCATGTTGATTTTGAAAAGTGATAATGCAACATCACATTTTTTTTTCCAAGGTTAAAATTCAAACATTTTTCTATCATGACATTAAACAACAAATATCATGAATATGAAAGACATGAAAAAATTCATTGAAATGAAAAAGTGGTGATGCAACATTACCCTTTCTTTTATCAGGTTTAAATTCAATTTTCTTTAAATAGTGGCATTAAAATTTGAACACTATGACTATGAGAAGTGCTAAAACTCAAACTTAAAGTTTTTATACCTTCTATTTTTTGTAAGTGGATTCAAACTTGTCTAAATTTTATTTTATTTTTGGGGTAAAAGATTATCAGTTAATTGACATTGTAGCCTTGACTGCTGGTACTATCACATAAAAAATATAACGATGACTGTGAATCTAAAAGTGGCATTGCATATTTTTTGTTTAGTTACTAATTATTTATTTTTAATAAGAAATTTCATTTAAGATAATATAAATATATATATAATATATATATTATATAATATATAATATATATTATATAATATATATATACATGATTTACAAAAATAAAAAAATAAAAAAATAAATCAAAAGTTTAATTATTTATATTTTGTTGGTAATTTTTAGTTTTAATTCAAAATTTTTAAATATATAATAAGTTATTGAATATGTTTTTCAGTTAGTGTTTTCACTATAATTAACAATAAAAATTTTTTGTTTTACATTTTTACTTTTTTTAACTTGTCCCCGCGCCCCCCCCGCTTTAGGATATATAATATATTATATATAATATTATATAATATATAATATATATAATACTATATATATATATATATATATAAATAATATATATATAAAGCGGGGGGAGAGTTAAAAAAGTATAAAAAGTAAAAACAAAAAACAGTTTTTGTCATTAATAATAGTGAAAAATACTACTGGAAAAAAAACATTTCCAAGAAAAACTTTATTAAATATTAAAATTTGAATTTAAAAACTAAATTAAAAACAAAAAAATATAAATAAATATAAAAACTTTAAATTTTTTTTTTTTTTTTTTAAATCGTATATGTATAAGATGTACATATACACCTCGGTTGGGGTGCCTTTGAAGATAGGGGGAGGGGGAAGTAGCGGGCTGTCAACTTTTCAAGAAAGGGGGAGGGGGAAGTGGCGGGTTGTCAGCTTTTGAAGATAGGGGCAGGGGGAAGTGGTGTGTTGTCACCACCCGACCCAACCAAAAGACTGGGTGACATGGAAGCACACCCCAATAGTGAATGTTAATGATTTTTGCTATCGCAATACACTGCCTCATTCAATCTACAACCATGACAATTAAGGTGTTTCATACTTCCCTCTCTTGCTTTAATTTTCATTTGAAGTTCCAGAATATCGATCGGGAGTTCACTCATGTGGACTACTAGCTTGTGTGAACACAAGTTATGTCTCCACACATTATAGTTCAAAATGAGCACAGGTCCACTGACATGGGTTACTAGAAATATAAGCCCATTCTGTAGGCCTTGGCTCATGCCATCTCTAATTGGGGTCCTCTGTCAGCCAATCCTGTATAGGCTTGGCTTGATAATGAATAGAGATGTATTTTAGGCTAGCACAATTCTAGCATAGAAGGTTCTTCCTTTGCTACTTAGAATCGATATATCGAAGCAAATTATTGGAGGGCCAAAGGCTTGTACTTGCCCTACAGTCGCCTTTACCTTTCAATTTTGGAGATGGTAATGCAACTTTTATGTCAGAGTTTTTCTGCATGCAATGCAACAACACTCTCCACCACTGGTTAATGAATTTGGTATGGTATCCTCCGAATTACTCCTAATTGGGTAGCTCATCCCAACATCGAGTCTCTTTAGCTATTCCATGGTTAATGTTTTCCCTTCTATTTCCTTTTTCTCTTGCATAGTTAGATAGTTGTTATTTATCTATTTTAAGGCCTTGTAACCATCTCTATATTCTAGTTTACTAGCCCTTTATTCCTTGTTTGTCACTCTCACCTATTGGCCATGTATCATTACCCTACTCTATTTATAGTTGAATCTCCCCCTTTCCTCTTTAGAAGTTGTTTGTCTCTTTCCTCGGTCATGGCCATCTCTTACGATTTTGAATTTCATGCCTACCCTCTCTTGGGCCTATGTCACCCCTTATTTCCTAGACTCTCCTCCATGCCCCACTCGTTCACTCATGTTGTCAGGGGAATGACTTACTACCAAGAATGAGCCCACTAGGGACATACACATATACACCACCATTTGGAGGAAACCTCTTCCTGATTTTACAATATCACCCTAGGTCCCATCCAAGATGAACTCACCCATGTTGACGAAGAAGGAACATCTCACAGGAATAAACTCTTGGACATAAAGGTACCTTGTGTGATGGAAAATTAGGTACCATATATTGGGCATACATGTGATAAATTCAACCAATACTTGCACACAGTGGATTTATATTGGAACATGAAATTCCTCCATGGAAAAATCCTATTACACATTTAAACATCAAGAAAATATCCTTCACTCTATTGACCACTTGCATCACTACTAAAATGATCTGGATTGAATGATGGAATGCATAGAGTAGCACCTTGGAATCCCACTCCCTGCTGGAGGCACCACAAGTGACAACAAAGATCACAACCAAGTTGTAGCCACAAATTTTGATCCCTCCACTTAGTTTTCCAACATGTCCTTGATTTACTTGTTTCTAGTTCCCTATTCACTTTCAAGGCCAAATATGTCCACTTTTCTGTTTTCATATACTTAATTTGGCTTTCTTAGTACTCTAATATATTATCCCTCTCTACAAAGAATTAAATTTTGGCTTTGGTCTGGTCTTGCCAATGAAATATTGACCTAATATTTTCAAAATCATGATATACCCTTTTCTAGAAGGTAGTATAATTCACCCTAGAAAATTAAAAACATGTAAAATATGCAATGTGTATTGTGGGGTTGGGGAGAGGGGGTCAGCTAGTAAGCCAAGCACACCACCATGCTATGTGTCATGGGGTATGAGAAGGGGGAGATTTTGGGCATCACCCCTACACCTAGGGGCTAGGTAAACATTTGGTTGCACCACTTGCGCATCAACGAGTGGGGAGGATTCTAGGCATCACCCTTCCACCTAGGGGTCGACCAGGTAGCGAAATGCACCACCTTACCTGGGTGACGTTACTAACTGTGTGGTTGTTCCTCTAGGCGAATAGGAGATGTGAGGAAACACTCTCTCCCTAACACACAATATCAATTATATGTAATATGTATTGTGTGTCGGGGGGGTGGCATGCCCACGAGGTTGATGAGGAAGCCCACTGGGCTGCATCACTACATATAATACATATAATGTAGCACATTATTTCTTTGATATATGTTGTTTATTTATTTATTAGTTTTTTTGTTTTTATTCATTTTTAAAATATGTTTTTAGTTTTTATTTGTTCTTTTAAATTTTTAATATATTTGCTAAGTTTTTTTTATTTTTTACTCTCTCTCTTGATCTATATATATATATATATATATATTATATATAATATTATATTATAATATTAATATATATCTAATATAGTATACTTATTATAATATATATTTATGATTTTTTATAAAGTCTTTCATAATAAATAGAGAAATCATTTTTTTTTTATATTAAAGAATAAGAAAATAATTTCTGGTTCATTTGTTGTTATTATAGTTTATATATATATATATATATATATATATATAATTATATATATTATATATATTTCATATTTAATTCATTCTGTCTATTCTATCTATCTTATCTATATTATGCAAGATGATTTCCATGATTTGTACATTAATGATAATTTTAAAAATCCGGTTAAAAAATATTGCAATTTTAGTGCCCCGTTGAAAATGGACCAAGCTGTGTTAGGATAAGATCTCAAAAGAGCTGTATTTTTAACCTTAATTTTTTTTTCTCTTGGTAGAATTACTCTTTGATTTAGGTGTTGAATTTTAAGGTTTTTTATACTCATGAGATTTGGTTTTAATTCCATGGCTAGAATATGTCATAATTCTAAGGTTTTTCGAAGTCGTGCTATTTGACCTTTAATGCCATGGTTGCAAATTGTTGGAATTTTAAGGTTTACAATGATCATGATTCTGGTTTTATATTTCCATGGTTGAAAAATATTAGAATTTTACCTCTTAAAAAAGGGTGATGCAACATCACCACTTTTCATTTTGAGGGTATTCTTTCATGTTTTTTGCAAAAACATAGGGTTTTTTTGCAAAAACATAGGGTTTTTTTGTGCTAGAATACTCATTTTGACGTTAAAATTCTTGTTAAGTCGGTAAATCTTTTAAGCATTAGCAACCACAAAGTAACAAGAAAAGTGTTGATATCTTCCTCTGTATATGGCCAAAATATAGGAGAATAGAATATAATAAGGATAAATTTCATGTCATGCTGCCATCCATGAAGAATAGGCTCTACTACTCAAGTTACAGTATGGAATAAAGAAGGGGTTAATGTCAACCTGATAGGAGAAAACCTAAGACATAATGATGGAAACCAATATGGTTAATAAGAAAGGAAATGTGGGAAAGGACTATCCCTCTATGTTGAGACTGAAAATACACACCTAAGATCCAATAGATTTTATTAAAAATAATCCACCCCGTCTTGTAAAAGTCATCCAAAAATACTAGACCCGTGGCTAAATTTCATAATGAAGGAAATAAAGAATGGAAAAAGTAAGAACATGACCATGTATTTTTTATTTTTTGTATTTTACAATGTTTTTGGAAGTTTTGGATATGATGGATTTTCTATGTCTAGTTTCGTTCTTACATATGATGTCCATCGATGTGAGTGGAAATATAGGTTTTCATGTACATGCCTCGTAGTATTAATGCTCAATTATTGTGTCAAATTCCAAAATACCTAAAGGACTAATATATGTAACTTCTTACACTCACCATGGGTGTGCTTATGATAAGCCAATGAAATTATATTTCCATATTTCAATCAAGCATCAAACATGATAAGCATCGAGCTAGAACAACCCACACATAAAATGAAATAATTCATACCACACACCAACCCAAAATCTAAACTACACATTATATAAGACGTGACACAATGTGATAGG
>APFE030364341.1:2212-30251 GCA_000404065.3 Pinus taeda
ATGAGCTAATAATATTTGACTGTTCTATATTTAGACTGAGCAGTCACTCCGCTGTGGTCTAAAAATAGAAGTCCATCTATTTTTTCCAACTTGATCAATCATCCATAAACAACAACCTGCAATCCATAAACATGATCCATATGTCTGAAAATATACATAGTCTAAAAATAGACTTGCGCCAAAAATAGCCTGCGGGCCCACTTAGTGAAGGCGACTCTTTTCACTAAGCTCCATCATCTTGTTGCAATCTCAACAGATTTACCAATGTTTAGGCCCGTTGGACCGTTGGTGGATGTCTAGGGCGGGGTAGGCACAGGTTCTATCCCTATGGCCTCCTTGTATTGGCATATAGTTTTAATTTGTTTTTCGATGTTTAAATTTTGGTTTAACGTAGTGTATGGACATTGATAAGTTGGGAATGGAGCTGCTACATTGGGCAAGATGGCCACTCGTCCAACATAGATTCAACTCGAATCGACCTCCATATTTGTGGTGTGTCATTTTTAATTATCGGCCATATGTCCATTATATTTATGAAATGCATATAACTGGTCGAAATTGTTTTGTGGTGGATCCACCAGTGATGGCACACCCACCATTTTTTAATATTTATGTATAATGAATCTCGGGGTTGGCATGGTTTAGCCGCATACCAACCCATTTTAAATTATTCTTTTTTTAAAACAATATGGTAAAAAATTGTCAGCCAATTTTTAAAGGTTACTCGTGAAATTAAGGAGGTAATAAATTGACCAGTTTCAGCCACTATGCTTGATGAAATTGTCTAGTTAACTATTGCCAAATTTAGAAATTCTACTAGATTTAGTGAGCCTTCCAAATTTAATTGGAGACAAAAGTACTAGAACTTTCACTGTGAATAACTTGCACATAACAAGTCATATTTGAGTGTCATCTACACCATTGGAATTAGGATGAGGAGCTCTTCATTCTGGTGTTGGTTTCGACAAAATCTGGAGACTTTGGTTTTTGAGTCTTTCCAGAGCCATCTGGATCATTCCTCCCCACTAAGGAGATTTTGGTCTTCCAAAAGAATAAATCCAATCTGAAATCTATTATACTCCCTCATCAACACAACAAGTTCCATAACAGGCCACACTCCTCCCCCTTCACCTTTGTACTTTGGTGTCATAACTCACTGAACCAACACCTATATTCTATGCAAACTTGTAGTACAACTTGCAAAATACATGTTTTTTTGACAAATCCAAAATAGGGCCCAAGAAAGCCCCATACTTTCCAAGAGTTTATAACACACTCATGATCAATTTTACATCAAAATCATAACAAAAACCAATACCCAAGTTATCAACTAAAAGGGCCAAAAATATCGCTATGTTATTTTCATAAGTGGTGGAAAATACTTCTCCACTTTTACATATATCTCGCAACATGTGATTTACAAAATTTTGCCACACTCAACTACTTATAAACCCCCATTCCTTGCTCAACCAGGGTAATGGATCTTCTCCCTATAGTTTCTTCTCTTTTTGATCAACTTTATTGATTGGTTCCTTCACAGGTTCTTTTTTGTCCTTCTTTGGATGAAGTTCCAAACATGTGGATCTTTGATGTAATGGATGCAAAAATTCTTCTTCCTCCAAACCTTTCTAACCTTCTTCCTCTCTTAATGTGGAGAAGGGCCTTCATGTCCTGTCGTCTTCCTTGTTGTCATTCTTTTCCACCACTTCACAACAACATGGTTATACAAGCCACAAAAATTACATGGTTTTCTATGCCACAAATTATGCTCATCATTATCAATCTATTTGTAATCCAAAGGGACATTAGAATAATGAGATATTTCATACCTTGCTTGGTTTCTTTTGGTGCATGCATGGAAATGAGATCTTGCCTTAGCTCTTCCTTTGAAATGCTCATTGTCATGGGAATATTGTGATGCACTCTCAACATCCTTTTTCCTTGATGGTTTTGGCAATGGCTTGGATTCTTTGTTTAAAGAAACCCTTGCTTTTGCTGCCTCCGAGCACTCTCCTTCAATGTACCCTAATCATTCGAATCGAGGCAATTCCACCACTTGGATGGGATTCACAATGCCTTGATCGCTAACTCCTAGGCCCTTGCCTTCATATCTCATCTTTGTCATTAATCTCGAACCAATGCCTGTAGTTCAAAAGCACCCAAATCATCATGTGAAAATGAAACAGAAGAATTACCAAATTTTTTTACCTTAGTTGTTGATTTTGGAGCAAGTGATGATGGATTTGCTAAGCCATCATTGAATTTCAACTTTTCCAAGGCCTCTTTTGTGGCTCGTAATTGAAGTTATAATCTCTGCTTTTCCTCTTATGCTTCTTGTAGAAGTATCCTCAATTTAACATTCTCTGCTTGGAGTCTTTGGTTTATCTTTTCATTTGAATGATGAGAAGAAGATGAAGAAGAAGAATATTCACCCAAAGATGGAGATAGAGTATTGTCCTCATATCTCTCTTTCTGCTTTTCCTCTTTTGCCATTTTCTCCTCATAATATATAAACAATATATCTACCATGTTTTCCATATTGTAGAAGGCCTTGTAGAGATCTTGGTTCTTCTCCATTTCCGTTCTTATTGCATGTTCAATCTCATCAATGATGACATTCACAATCCTTGGAAAGTTTTTCAGACTGCACTGATACCCCTTCGTCTGGGAAATTTTCATGAATGCTTTCAAACAAAAATATCCATTATATAGGACCTTTCACTGACGCTTACATTTGCATGTGAAATCATGAGCAATGCATATTCTAAACAACTTCAACAAACTATAATCATGAAACAAGAAGTAATAATCATGAAGCACACATAACAGATGATATGACAATGGAGTTCTTCCAATGTGGACTATGTCTGCAGGCCTTGGGTCAAGAGTGGGGAGGCTACTGCAAGAAGATGATGAGTACAAGATGCAATCTTTGTCAATACAAGGATGAACCCGCTATCTAGAGTGGCATGTCTCTCCCAAGAGAGGTTCTTCTATAAGAACTCTAACTCACAAGATGTTCTCCTTCAACATGACAAAAGAACAATTTCTCACATAAAGTGGCATACAATGATCCTCTTTCAAGGTGGCATACATGGACCTAAGGTAAAAAGTCATAATCTCAGCAAAATAAAATGAAAATATGGAAAAAATACAATGTATACCTCCAAGTCTGGGGATGGCCTGAAAATCGATTTCTTGGATAAAAAAACGACTTGCGACATCGTGTTCCTTGCAAAAAATCATCAAATATGAGTATAAACATCACCCCTTTATATCACGGTCAAATTTGTACTCCCCAAGAATCTTAAATATTCCAGACAATATTGGCTGTTGGTGATGGGTGAAAAATCAATCTCTGAGATGGAGAAACAGACTGCACCATCAGAGTCTTGGAAAAATATCATGAAATTTGAGTATAAAGTTGACCCTTATGAAACTATCAAATCTGGGCCTCTACAGAATCTAAAAGATTTCTTGCATATTCCTGTGTCAAGGTTCCACTACTCATCGTTTGACTCTGTAAAATCGGCTGCTCATATTACAAACCTATCTGCACCATCAGACTCCTGGAAAAAACCAATTCAAATGAGTATAAACTCAACATATTTCTGACACTATAAAAAATCAACCCCAAGGGAATCTAAAAGATTCATCCAAGATTCTCTAATTCATGGTTGCACCACTGAGGTCATGCTTCCAGATATCATGGTTATGCCCTTGTCTTCATGGTTTTGACACTCTCATTCCAGAAATTGTGCTCGGTGTTCTGCGACCTTCCTCGTCGTTCATGGTGTTGAATGGCAAAATTTTTGGGTTAAATAGGTTTTGGCGGGCAAATTTACCAACATTTAGGCATGTTGGGCCATTGGCAGATGTCTAAAATAGGGCGGGGCAGCCCCAGGTTCCAACCCCGCGACCTCCCCATATTGGCATACAATGTTAATTTTATTGTGTGATGTTTAAATTATGGTTCCATGTGGTGTAAGGGCGATGATTGGTTAGGAATGGGGTCGACGCATTAGACGGGTCGGCCACTTGGCTGTCGCAGGTTCAACTCCCGTCAGCCTCCATATATGAGGTGTTTCCTTTGTAACGGTCGGCCATATGGCCATTATATTTATTAAATTCATATAATCGGTCAAACCGTTGGGTGGCGGGTCCGCCGGTGGTGGCCATCCAAGTTTTTTTTTAATATTTATGTATAACAAATACCGAGGTTGGGGAGGTTTAGTTGCCTGCCAACCCATTTTAAATTTTCTTTTTTAAACAATATGGTCAAAGATTGTCGATTGATTTTAAGGGTTAATGGAGAAATTAAATAGGCAACAAATTGACCAGTTTCAACCACCGTGTAGGACCAAATTGTTTCTCGGTTAACTATCACCAAATTCAGCAGCTCTGCCAGATTTAGTAAGCTTTCCAAATTTAGCTTGCGACAAAAGTACTTGAAGTTTGACTTTAAATTTGACTGTGAATAAATTGCACATACAAAGTCAGATTTTGAGTGTCGTTTGCATCATTGGAATCAAGATGACAAGCTCTTCATCTTGGTGTTCATTTCGACAAAATACACACACTTTGATTTTTTAGCCTTTCCAAAGCCATTTGGATCATTCCTCCCCACTTAGGATTTTTTAGTCCTCCAAAAGCTTAAACACAATCTGCAATTTTTAGTACTCCCTACTCTACACAGCAAGTTCTGTAATAGGACACACTTCCTTCTCCTTCACCTTTATACTTCATAGCCAAGTGATGAACCTACACCTGTATTATATGCAAACTTGTAGTACAACTTGCAAAATACATGTTTTTTTTTACAAGACCAAAACAAGAGCCGAGAAAACCCCATACTTTCCAATAGTTATAACACACTCATGGTCAAGTTTACATCAAAATCATAACAAAAACCAATACCCAAGCTATCAACTAAGATGGCCAAAAATATCACTATGTTGTTTTCATAAGTGGTGGAAAATACTTCACCACTTTTTAAAATATCTCACAACATGTGATTTACAAAAGGTGGCCATGCTCAACTACTTATAAATCTTCATTTCTTATTGTTGACGGTATTGGAAATTTGTCAACCAATGGGGTCTCCCTGATGTGAAGTCCCAATTAGACCTCACAAAATTTGGAGTAGGAACTCCATCTGGAGTCTTGGCCTAACTGCCATATATTCTTATAGATTTTCCTTGATTACAAAGTTTAGCACAAGAGAGTAATGCCTAGGTACTTTCAGATCAGCAAATGAGTATGCCTTGTGAAATGTTCAGTTTTGGATAGTGTCAAGGTCCTTCTACACGAAAGGGAAGAGAAAATTGGGCCCTTTAAAGACAAGTAATAGTACTAGTCTAGAAAAGGAACATGATCCTATACATATGAATGAATCATTGATCAACCAACGAAATATTTCACAAGTAACGATTATTAAATAGGATACAACACACCTTCAACAAGATAAGTACCAAAGCCACTTAAATAGTTCAATTTCCTTAGTATAGATGAAAAAAATATACATCACAAACATTCAAAGAATAGCCTTACAATATTCATGACATATGCATGAAAGCATGCTGGCTCAACGAGCTTTTAATTTAAGCAAAAGTTCCAAGATACATAAAAGCAATGAACACCACTAGCCCCAATAGTGGAGCATTAGAGCAGTGACTTGCTGCTCCAAAACAACTATATTCCTCTCCAATGCTTGATAGGATGAGCCAAGGTCAAAAGTCATTTTTGTTACAATGAGGGTGTATATATAACAAATGAGGTGACTATTCACCTCCCTTGTGACTCTTGGACTACCCTCATGATTGTTTGACTTCTCGAGGATCATTTTTGGACTTCTACTTTACATTACATTTATCTGATATTCAATTTACATAATCCACAAAATGATGTGGAACATTATGACCCAAGACATGACATAATATGACATTAATGACATGGACTTCAAGATGACATGGCCATATCAAGCCACTCTTTGTTTTTTCTTTCTTTCTATCTTCTTGAGAGATATAACATGCTCTTCTTCTTCCTCCTCCTCATGGATTAAAGATAAGAAGTCTTCAATGTGATCTTGACCTTCAATTGTTGTCACAATATGATGTCCCTTTTTCTCCTCTTGATTGGTTAGCTTTCCCTTATAGATTTAGAGAAGTCTTCTAGCATGTTCTCCTTCATCATCATCTTGTCACAACATAATAGAATACCTAAAATCACTCATGACAAGCCAACATCAGTCTGATAAACCCCTAACTTAACATGTTTCATGAAATAACTTGTTAGGGTTGGAACTGATGATTGACTGGGTGATTGACTCAGGGATTGCACAGTTCCAAAGGTCAGGTTCCATGATTGAGGCTTGAGACTACGTAAAGCACAGTTCAGGATGGCCAGGGTCGAATGATTGCACAATTGAGGTACTCAAGAGCTCAAGGTTGGGGCTTGAGGCTTGAGCTTTCCCAATGCACAGTTCTAGAAGGACAGACAAGGAATAACATGGTTGAGGGACTCGGGAAATCAAGGTCCTGGATTGAGCCTTGCAACTACACAATGCGCATTTCAGGATAGACTAGGCTCATCAATTACATAGTTCAATAACTCAAGGAGGCAGGATTAGGGCCTGAGCAATGAATTTTCACACTACGCATTTCTAGAAGGAGAGGAAGCCAAGTGAGTATGCAATTGTGAAGTTCAAGAGCTCAAGGCTTAGGCTTGAGGACAAAGATTGCGCAATGCACAATGAAGGACTAGATGGAGAAGAAAACTGAACAGTTTTGGAGCTTAGGGGCTGGGATAGAGCATTGTGATTGCTCAGTGTGCAGTTTTGGGAGGCAAAGACTACGTATTTCACAATTCCAAGAGGCAAGGATGTTGCTTGAGGACTGAGATTGTGCAGTTTGCAGTTCAAGAGGGTTAGATGGGGCCGAGTGGCATAGTCGGGGAGTTTTCTTAGTTTTGATTAAGTGTTGGATCAGTGAGAGGAATTTGAACACAAGAAAGACTTAAACATGATCACATGCTTATTTCAATTGAAGACACAACATGGAACACTCAAAACACGTGAACAACATACTTCCTCAATGCGATAACATTGTGATAGCTCACTCCAAGTGTGACACTAAAGATACACTTTGCGATGATAGTGATGAAACTTGTGCAACAATGTTTGAGACTTTGGAAATGAGTGTGATACACGTTTACATGATAAGGGCAACTTATTAACACAAATATTACCCCTTGAAACAACCAGAACTAGCTTTTGTACAATATGTGACACTTAACATGCTAAAAGACAACACCTGCGATATGAAGAGAAAAGTGTGAACAACACTTGTGATATATGAATGACAGTGAATACAACACATGCCAGACTGAAGATAACATGAAAACGCCACTCGTTAAAGTGAAAAAAAAAAGAGACAATTGTAAGCATGAAAATGACACTCGCAAAAGTGAAGGTGCGCAAAAGTGACAGATTAAAAAACTCACCAAAATAGAAGTACAAACACAACCAAAAGTGAGAGACTATTAATGGCAGTGTGCATTGATTATCGACACGGGTTGAACATTGCACAAACATTGTCTTGATGGATTGTGTCATAGTTGTTCAAGCTTGTGTGAAGGAACACATTCTTGAATGCATTACGAAATGAGCATGTGTGAGCAGGTGACTTCGACAGTTACAACCAAAGCATCAATTAGCCAAGAGGTAACTACAGAATGATCGATCACAAGATCCATAGCAGGCTGCAAAATTCAAGTGTGGGCAAAACTTTGGAGGGTGTTTTTCGTAGCGACAACACTTGCCCAAACAGGTTAATGGCTCTTCTTCCCATAGTCACTTCTTTTGTTGCTCAACCTCATTAACTAGTTCCTTAATAGATTCTTTGTAGTATTTCTTTTCTTGCTACTCTAGATGGAGTTCCAAACATGTAGCTCTCTTATGTCCACTCTTGTTGTAATGGCTACAAAAAAATCTTCTTCCTCCAGACCTTTCTAACTTTATTCCTTTCCTAATGTGGAGAAGAGCCTTCATGTCTTGTCATCTTCCTCATTTCCAACTTTTCCAACACTTGGAAACAATATTTTTATACAAACCAGAAAAAGTACATAGTTTTTTATGCCACAAATTATTCTCATCATTATCAATATGCTTGTAATCCAAAAGGACATTGCAATATCGAGATATTTTATACCTTGCTTGGTTTTCTTTGGTGTATGCTTGGTGATGAGAGCTTTCCTTAGATTTTCCTTTGAAATGTTCACTATCATGGGAAGATTGTGATGTTCTCTCAGCATCCTTTTTCCTTGATGGTTTTGGAAATGGATTGGATTCTTTGTTTAATGAACCCCTTTTTTTGTTGCCTTCAAGCATTATCCTTCAATGTACCCCAATCCCACAAATCAAAGTAATTTGACCACTTGGAGGAGACTCACAATGCCTTGGTGCTTAACTCCTAGGTTCTTGCCTTCATATCCCATCTTCTTCACTAATCTCGAACCAATGCCTCTAGTGTGATTTTTAAAAGCACCCAAATCATCATGTGAAAATGAAACTGAAAAATTACCAACACAGTTTACCTCAGTTGTTGATTCTGAAGCAGGTGATGATTGCTTCTCTAAGCCTTCATTGCACTTCAACTTTTCCAAGGTCTCCTTTATGGCTCTTAATTGAAGCACCACTCACTACGTATCCTCTTCTGCTCATTGTAGAAGTCTCCTCATTTCAGCATTCTCTGATTGAAGGCTTTGGTTGATCTCTTCATTTGAATGATGAAAATAACATGAAGAAGAAGAATATTCACCCAAATATGGAGATGGATCATCGTCCTCTGCTCCCTCTTTCTATTTTTGCTATTTTTCCACTTTCTCCTCATAATCTGTAAACAATATATCCACCATGTTTTCCATCCTGTAGAAGGGCTCGTAGAGATCTTGGTTCTTCTCCATTTTCCTTCTTGGTTTCACATTCAATTTCACCCATGATGACATTCAAAATCCTTGCCAAAATGGTCAGACCGCTTTGATATCCCTTGATCCTGGAAATTTCCTTGAATTCTTTCAAACAAACAAAAATATCCATTATACAAGACCTTTTACTAACAGTTACATTTGCATGTGAAATCATGAGCAATGAATATTCTAAACAACTTCAACAAACCATCATCATGAAACAAGAAGTAATAATCATGAAGTACACATAATAGGCAATATGATAATGGAGATCATCCAATGTGGACTATGTCTCTAGGCCTTTGGTCAAGAGTGGGGAGGTCGCTTCATTAGACACTGCAAAAAGATGATGAGTATAAGATGCAGTCTCTATCAATACAATGATGAACTCATTATCTAAAGTGGCATGTCTCTCCAAAGTGACGTTCTTCTACAAGAACTCTCACCCGAAAAATGTTCTCCTTCAGCATGACAAAAGAACAATCTCTCACATAAAGTGGCATACGATGATCCTCTCATAAGGAGGCATACATGGACATCAGATACAAATCAAAATCTCCGCAAAATCAAATAAACACATGGAAAAAATATACCTTATACCTCCAAGTCTGGGGATGCCCTGAAAATCGGCTACACAAACGAAGAAACAACCTATGCCATTGCATTCCTTGTGAAATATCATGAAATCTAAGTATAAACACAACCCCTTTCTATCATGGTCAAATTTGTGCTCCCTAAGAATCTTAAAGATTCCTCACAAGATTATATTTTGCTAATGGGCGAAAAATCAGCTACTCAGATGGATAAATGAACTACAACATCAAAAGCCTGGTGAAAAATCATGAAATTTGAGTATAAAGTTGACCCTGTTCTAAAACTATCAAATTTGGGTCTCTAGGGACTCTAAAAGATTCCTTGCAAATTTCTTCATCAAGGTTCCACCTTCATGGTTCCGTAGATTATCGTCTGCCTCTGTAAAATTAGTTGCTTAGGTTAGAAAATCGTCTACACCATCATACTCCTGGTGAAAAACCGGTTCAAATGAGTATAAACTCGACATATGTCTGACACTGTAAAAAATCAACCCCAAGGGAATCTAAAAGATTCCTCCAAGATTCTCTAATTCATGGTTCCACATATCACGGTTTTGCCCCAGCTTCATGGTTTCGGTGCTCTGGTTCCAAAAAGTGTGCTTGTGGTTCTTCGGCCTTCCTCTCAGTTTATGGTGTCAAATGGCAAAAATTTTGGGTTAAATAGGTTTTGGCAGGTGAATTTACCGACTTTTAGGCCTGTTGGGTTGTTGGAAGATGTCTAAAATAGGGCAGTGTAGGCCTGAGTTCCAACCCTATGGCCTCCTTGTGTTGGCATATAGTTTTAATTTATTGTACAAATTTTAAATTTTGGTTCCACACGGTGATTAGTTGAGAACGGGATCACCGCATTGGGTGCGCCAGCCACCTAGACAGCGTGGGTTGAACTCCCGCTGACCTCCATATATGTGGTGTGACATTTGTAACAATTGGCCATATGGCCATTATATTTATTAAATGCATATAACTAGTTAGATTGTTGGGTGGCGGGTCCGCTGGTGGTGGTCTGCCCACCTTTTTAAAAATATTTATGTATAATGAATCTCGGGGTTAGTGGAATTTGGCTACTTGCCAACCCGGTTTTCTTTTTTAAATAAGATTAAAAATCATCGACCGATTTTTAAGGGTTACTGGTGAAATTAATGAGGCGAAAATTTGCCAGTTTCAGCCACCATGTAGGACCAAATTGTCGCTTTGTGAACTGCGACAAAATTTAGTAGTTCTACTAGATTTAGCTGATATGCCAGATTTAGTGAGCCTTCCAGATTTATTTGGTGATAAAAGAACTCAAACTTTGACGTGAACTTTGACTATGAATAACTTGCACATACGAAGTCAAATTTGAGTTTCGTTTGCATTGTTGGAATCAAGATGACGAGGTCTTCGTTTTATTGTTGGTTTCAACGAAATTCAGAGACTTCAATATTTTAGCTTTTCCAGAACCACCTAGATCATCAACCAAGTTCCTCACCTTGCGAGAGTTCAATTGTGTTGTTGCAAAAGAAATATAGGACATGGAAACTCCATTTTGATTATAAATCCCTAAACAAAATAATTGTCAAGAACAAATATCCAATCCCCATTATTAATGATCTTCTTGACCAGCTTAAGGGTGTCAAGTTCTTTAGAAATATTGATATTTAGACTACCACCAACTTCCATTTAATCAAATTGATATATGGAATATAACATTCAAATCTAAAGAAGGATACTTTGAGTGGTTGGTCATGCCCTTTGGCTTGACTAATGTTCCAACAATGTTCATGAGGGAGATGGATCATATTTTATGGCCATTCACAAACTCTTTTGTGGTTGCATATTTGGATGACATTCTCATCTTCAGCAAAACCCAAGTGGAACATCTGTAGCACATTCAGCAAGTCTTTAACACCTTACGACAATAAAGTTATATGCCAATTTGGAGAAATTCTCATTTGGCATGTAGAATATTCAATAATTGGAACACATTGTGGATCAACATGGGGTGCATGTGGATACAACCAAGATCATCATTTGGGATTGGCTATCCCTAATGACTTTAGAGCTTCGTAGCTTCTTGTGACTCACGAGCTTCTACAAAAGGTCCGTGTTAGGTTTCTATCATATCACTTGGCCCTTAATTCAAGTGACCAAGGGTTGATAAAGAGCAAATATTTCCAGGTCTGAGTCACAATAGAAAGCATTTGAGGATCTAAAACACCACTTTGTCTTTGCACCATTCCTCACTCTGTCAAACTTACAAAAACCATTTACAAGTAAGACATATGCCTCTGACTATGCTATTGTTGCATTCCTCACTTAGTAAGGACATAAGGTGACCTATCACAATGAAACACTTTACGATATTATCCAGAGATTCCCCACCTATGATAAGGAGATGTACTCCATCATGTAGGCATGCCGAAAACGGAAACATTATATTATTGGGAAGGAGATGATCATGCACACTGATCACATGCCTCTGAAATTCATGCAAAAATAAAGAGTAAGTTATAGAATAGCCACCATAAAAAATGGTCCACACCCCTGCAATAATTATACTTGAACATGAAGTACAAGAATGATAGCACCAATCATGTCACAAACTATCTCAGTTGGCCACTAGTTGT
The DNA here is from genome assembly GCA_000404065.3 of Pinus taeda. Classification (NCBI taxonomy): domain Eukaryota; kingdom Viridiplantae; phylum Streptophyta; class Pinopsida; order Pinales; family Pinaceae; genus Pinus; species Pinus taeda. Next base: position 14,376 of record APFE030364341.1, read on the forward strand.
GGCACCAACCACATTTCTTAATGCTTGCGAGCATAAGACCTCTAGGTGACCACAATTAAACAATACTGACTTTGATTTTGCTACCTACTGTGGCCACAACACCCCCATAAATCTTTACAAAATTATGGGGCCCTCCAAGTAAATTTTGGTTTAATCACTTCATTTTGTTAATTTTGTGAATTTTTCACTTTTCTTGGATTGACATTTTAATGACTTCATTATGTTTGGTTTTTTGTCAATGTCCTCACGACTCAAATTTCACTGAGTTTAGACTTACAATTTGGAAATTAATCTCATTCAAAATTTGATCAATTTTGTTTTCTAAGCATTAAAATATGTTAATTTTTATTTTATAATGTTTTATACATTAGTATAATTAGATATGTAAATGTTTTCTAAGCATTAAAATATGTTAATTTTTATTTTATAATGTTTTATACATTAGTATAATTAGATATGTAAATATAATCTATTTAATTAGTTTATCTAACTAATTTTAGTTCAATTAATTAAGTTAATTAAATTAGTTTGTAAATAACATTTTTACTGATTAAATTTTAGTAAACACGCATAAAAAAATATATACCACTAGGATCTACGAATTATTGAGGGGAACGACGATGGAGTCTAGGGTTTCGATGGTTTGTGGCTCTCTCTAGGGCGTCGTCGCTCCGACTCAGACCTTCGAATTGACCAAACTGTCAGTACAATGGCTGGGGGAACGATCTCTAGTTCATCCTTGGTATGTGGATCGACTGCTCCCACTTATGTCTACATAGGATAGACTTATTTTTTCCTATGACTTAGATATGACCGTCTAAGGAACCAGCATTAACTCAAAACGCTAGATTTCTCTTGAATCGTTATTACAAGGTGAGGGGTTTGGAGATTGTTGTAGTTTCATATTCCCCATGGCGTCGATACCCTCCGTATCAGAGTTATCTTGGTTGTAGCTCTCTGAATATCCATTAACGAAAAGGAGGAAAATGAAGCCCCCAAATTCAGATTAAATTCTCGATCTACACGGCAAGTAAAGGAGGTGAAGAGGTTTCTAAAGGAAAGTTACGGGTTTCTCCAAGAGGAAATCTAATCAAGTGATGGTGGAGGTTTTTAAACAAACATTATTGCGTATTCACAAAACATTACTTTGAATCTCTCGATATTCTGAAGAGAGGGACTTTCAACGAATAAATTAGATCCAAATTTGTATACCTTGCTCATAACATAGCCGCTACGCCTTCGAATGGGTCATAATCAACGTTCTTTCCATATCCGTGCATAAAACAGTGCTTCTAGCTCCAATCTCTGCCTCAGTTGTGTGATATCTTGCCCTTTAATGATGTCGGGCTTTTAGCTGGAGGATTCTTCTACGGTTTTTCATGTATTACAGTATATGTCAGGCAATGGGAGGCGAAGGATAGGTATGATGACACCCATGTTTTGCGGCACGAATTGAATATAGGAGGAGAGAGCAAACCAGATGATAATAACAAATGGATGGATCTTCAGTGTCAATCACGAGAACTGCCTAGAGGATCCCAGATCCAATTTTTTATTAGATCACTGAGTGGAAAAACTGTGTGTATGAGGCTCTGGAACTGGGAGCGAGTACAAGCTCTGAAACAAAAGATTCAAGAGAAAATGGGTATCCCATCAAGATTACAAAACCTGATATATGCAGGAAATCAATGCAAGAGGACTCCAAGGTACAAGATTATGTTATTGGCCCTTATGCGACTATCATCCTTAACTTGAGACTTCTTGGAAGATGTCTTGGATCCAACTCAAAAGGCCTAGTTTCGTTCGAAGATGCAGTCAAAGGGAAGACAAAGCCACAAAAATAACTAAAGCAGTCCTCCACCCTCCCTGGTCCATATATCGTGGAGCAGATGACCCATTTACCAGCGTTGACAGTGAACCTGACCAAGGTAAACGAGATTTATGCAAATTTCCATGCAAGAGCAGTTATATGTAGATTTCATGGCTTTTGGCCCAAATCAGGGGCGGTACACCAATGGATCTATTCTGCATGGACATAAAATTGTGATATACATCTATGTTCTATGTATTTTTTCATTGTATTAAGTTTGATACAACAAAATATAAAGATTATGCATTAAACGAGGGACCATGGTTTTGGGGAAATGCGAGCCTATTCATGATTCATTGGTTTCCAAATTTTGATGCAAATACCATGGTGGTTTCCAAAATGCTAGTATGGGTCAAGTTACATAATCTACCATTGCATTTATGGCACAACAAAGTATTAGAAGGGATTGGGAACTCACTAGGGAGATTCTTAAAGGTGGATGCAGAACGAGTTCCAAAAAGCATTTTCACCTTTACTAGAATCTGGGTAGAGGTAGACCTTAGTAAAGGTTTACCTAATCACATATTGGTGCTTCACAACAATATGCAGTGGTCACAACCCCTTGCCTATGAGAACATGGTCTTTTAATGTCGCACATGTTTTCAAATGGTCATCTTCAAAGCGCTTGTCCTCAAGTCAAAAAAGACCCCAAAAGGAAAAAGCGACAATCTTAAAAGCAAAAGGTTGGCAATTTTCAGAAAATTAGGAAGTAGAAATAGAAAGAGCGAAAACTACATAAAATACCTCAAACATAAATGACCAGAATTCTTAGGACAATCCACAGAAGGAAGAGGCCGAGGCTAATTCTGCTTTAGTTCCAATACCTTCAGTTCAACAAAAGCAGAATACCTTCAAAAAAAGAAGTAATTAGTACCAAACAAATTCACGTGTCATAAAGTTCGGACTCAGAAAAAGAAGTGTCAGTACATGCAAAAGAAACTCAAATGACTATTGTATCATCCACGCCCAACTCTAGTGGTTGGCGGAAAATGGAGAAAAAGAAAGGTAGAAAAGAGTAGTCTAGTATAACTCTTTAATGAGTTTTTATTGATCTTGGATACCAGGCTCTGTTGTTTTTATGCATATGCTCTTTAGCATCTACAATATGTAATTTTGTTCAAAATCAATAAAATTGTGATTTTTCCTTGGGAAAAAAAACATTTTTTATTATTTAATCTAGTTTAAATTAATTAAATACAATTAATTTGTAAATATTAAATTACTTTATTAATTTAATTAGTTAATAGTTTATTGTAATTCATTAATTAGGTTGAAAACAGGTTTAATATGCAGTGTTGTTGTTTAGTACCTGCCACTTATGCAAAAAGTAATCGATAACAATTATTGAATGTTTGAATAAATTCATAAATCTAATAATTAAACACATTTGAATACAACAAAGGGAAATATAAAAAGTAATTAATGGACTAGATAACCTTGGAACAAAATAGGGATAGGTGCATAGATAATTTTGCATGAAACATTAGCCCCAACATCATCATTTGTTATAAAAGGTAAGAGTTTATTAAAATGTGATTGTGCACATTTTATTCTATCTTTAGCTTATGGGACCAAATAAGGAAGAGAAATTACAATGTCTAGTATTTTTATATTAAAATATGTATATATGTGATATAAATAAAATAAATAATTTTTTTTAGAGCAAATTGTAATAGACTAATTATTTAACTTTAAATATATACTCTTCCTAATTCGGTTACAAATAAATAAAATTTCAATGTCAAAGAAATCAAATTGATATGAAGTATCCCCGTAATCGCATGGCAAAGAATTCATATGTAATAAAATATCTAATATAAAAAATTACAATGTCTAGTATATTAAAATAAAAAATTTAATTACACAAAGGCTAAGTGTGAGTACAAAAGATTCCTATGTATATATATATATATATATATATAAGTTATGATTAAAATTGTGAAGACAAAAGATCCCCGATGGGGGTGATATCAGGGCAGCATGTGGAGGTCGCCTCCCATGTGTGAAAACAAGTGGATACGATGGGAGGGATGGGCCTCCCGGTCCCTTCACATTTTCGCATGCACCGAGAGAGATGTCTTCTTAATGTTAGCCATTCGTGTGAGCAATTATTCAACATCTGTGTGTGGGGGTGGCGGAGTGTTAAGACAACTCGCGATGAATGCACCAAGCATTCGTCTCTGCATTCGGATATGGTGTTGGGAGTTGTGGTGGTTGCCTGGAAGGAGGAGGAAGTGTTGGAGGTCGACACTCGTTGGAAATGGAGTGTGGTTGTTCGCTATTGAAATATAGAGGGGTAGTGGACTCGTGTGATCCTTGCGGCTGGGAATCCTAGTTATTGGTGGCAGAACGAAAGACTGGGCATAGAAGAAAAACTCCTTGTTGTTTGGAGGTAACCTGTTATGCCTTGTTCTTACCGGGTGGTGGAGATCGTAGGTAAGGAAACCCCACCGCTAGAGGACGAAGCTCAAGTGCCCCTTCTCTAATAGTGATTAATGGTGTGACGGGGCCTGGTGGGTTCACCTATGTTTTATGGTTGTCGAATTTGGTAGGTGGTGGCTGATTTTGCACTCATCTCGGGACATAAACAACTCCCCTATCCCTGGGTGGTGCTCCATCATTGGTGGTATTCTAAAAGGTGGAGGTGTCAGGATTATCTAATGGGGATGGTTCTTCGTGGGTAGAAGGAGCCATCTTGGTGAATTCGTGTTATTTTGGGTGGTGTTGCTCGGGTCTTCTATCTGTGGGGAGTGTTCTTTCTGGTGGAAAGTTTGGTGTTTGGTGGCTATTCAAGGTGTGCCTTTGCCATGGGAAGCTATGAAACCGTCAGTACGAAAGGGCTACTCTTCCTCCCTTATTGCCCTTGCTTCTGAAGGGGTGACTAATTAGGCTCTAGTCACAGTGACACCTCGTCAAGGTGGAAAAACGATTGGTCGTGTGCAGAAAGGCAATCTAGGTGTGAGAGGAGGTCGTAGAGGTGGCAAGCGGGGGGTGAGCAGAGGTGAAGGGTCACACGGTCATGGGCAGAATTGAAAGGGTGGCGACACTTGTGGCGACAGGAGGAAGCGTGGACCGACAACACCTGAGACTCAAAAGGGGCATGGTCTCCAGCACTACTGCCTGGATAACTGTCACGCTCTCATCTCCAGTTTGATGGACATGGTGGATGTTGCCAAACGAGTTCTACGTGAGGAGCATGGGGTGCAGATCGCCTCTCTGGAGCGGCTGCATTACTTTGAAAGTCAACTTCAGGAAACATTGGTTGTGGTCTGGCGGGGACAAAACCAACTCATGGAGAAAGTAGAAAATTTTGAGACATGGATGGATCACTACGAAGAACACGTTGAGTGTGACTCCTGCCCTCTTCCACCTCCTGGAACAACCTCGAACAACCTTTCATCCATCACGTCAGATGACTAGTATGATTTTTGGTGGTTTTTACGTTTTAGTTGTGTTTTAGTGCATGTGGCCCACCCGTTTATGGACGATGTCCTTCCCTACGTTTTTGTATTTTTGTCATCTGGTGAACTTTTTGCTCAACAAACCTTGTGAGGGTGATGCAGGAGCAGGCGACTCAGAGAAAAGCCTGCACTTTCTATGTTTTTTTTCCCAGTTAAAAATATGTTTTTTTCCTCAGTTAAAAATAGGAAAAAAATAAGACATGCTATCTTTTCTCTAAAAGTAGGATTAGCATGGAGAATAAAACTTACTAAATGGTAAACAGCTTAAATTATTAGGTAAAAGCCGCTTTTGTACTAAATAAAGATTTACATTATGAGTAAAAAAGGAAAAAGATGTAAAAACTTAGCCGCCAAGGAGGAAAGATTTCCTCTCATGTAGAATTCTAGAATTAGGAATTTATTTTGTGTAAGAAAAGTAGGAAGAAGAAAGAAAATTGGCAGCTCTTCAATGTAAACAGTGTGTCTTGGATAGAATTGGGAAGCGCGAACCTGTGGAAAATGAGATAGGCAGTTTAGCTGTGTAATAAGGGAGTTTTCCGCACTGTTCATAAATTTTATGGTTTTAATACAAAGAATTGGACGTGCTTTAACCCATCGGTGCGTATACTATCCTTTTATGGTATATTTGCCTGTAGAATTCGATTAAAAGTTGTGCGCACAGTTCATTGTTTTGTGGATGAATGGAAAGGTATGGACGAGCTTTAGAGCAGTTGTGCTGCGCCGTCCATTAATTTGGATTATATGTATGCTTTAGACTTCAATGGTAACGCTGTGGCATTTAAATTTGGGACGATGTATTAATTCAAGTGACCGTGGTAGTTAAATCAAACCGTATACAGCGCGCTGTCCAACAACATTCCAATAAGCTGCAACCATAATTTCAATGGTGTTTATTTGTTAATGCTAAATGGTTTGAGTATTGTGTTTATTTAAATGCATATGCGTTGTACGCATAAGTCATGTGTTGTGATTTGTATAACGCTATAATAATGTTGTGCGTTCAACAATGTGCTACTGTAATGATATGATGCATGTGCCTACAAGAGTTCTGTGCGCATAATCAAACATACCTTGTTTCAATCATGAAAACAATGAGTAGATAAAGAAATTGCAGCAAGGCGGAAGTATTATAAGTTTGTGAGAGCAATTGCAAGCATTCCATTATTGCACAAGGTGAAGATTTAATGACTGATGACCTCAGGGAATTGACAAGAGACCAAACCGGAGACATAGAAGATATTGCAATCAAACTAGGAAGATTGTCATTAGAACCAGCAAGCAGTCCATCATTTGTGGTATCAGAGCCAGCAACTGGCGTTGAGTTAAATCTCAGGAGCAATAGAAGGATGGCTTTCAGGGTTGGAAGAGGATGAGGACGTGGACGTGGTGGAAGAGGACGGCATGCTGAGAATGTCGAATTGAGGGAAGATATAGAGGAGCTGCGAGCTAGATTGGATGCGTTAATCTCTGGCAGAAACATAGATGATGAAGATGTGAGTGAACCCGAAGCGGAAGCTACTGAGGAGGAAGCTGTAGATATTTCTCCTGAGATGAAGCTCTTTCAGTCAGTGATGAAATCCACAGCCAGGCCATGGAACCAGTTAGTACCAGTGTATCAAGGAGGATTAAATCCAGAAGAACTGATCGACTGGATTAATAGCATGGAGAAATTCTTCGATTATGAAGAATTGGAAGATGAGAAGAAAGTAAAGTTTGTTGTCACCAAATTAGTAGGCCATGCAGCGCTCTGGTGGGATGGTGTGCAGGCGGAAAGGAGGAGACTGGGTAAGCAGCCAATCAAGAATTGGAGCAGAATGGTAGCAAAGCTAAAAGGTAAGTTTTTGCCCAGTAATTATCAGCAAACGTTATTTAGACAAATGCAAAATCTTAGACAGAGAGATTTAATAGTGAAAGAATATACAGAAGAGTTTTATAAGGTGAGCATAAGAGTTGGAGAAGCCCAGAATACATATGAGAGGGTGGCTAGATATATGAATGGCCTCAGGATGGACATTCAGGATGAGATAAGTCTGTTGTCTCCTAAAACAGTAGAGAAAGCTTATCAGATAGCACTGAAAGCGAGGAAAAACTCATGAGGAAGCAGTCTGCCAGAGGGAGAGGGACTTTCAGAGGAAAAGAAAGTCAAGGTGGTAGTGGAAGATCTACAACACCTGCAGAAGGAGCTAGTAGTAGCTCAACCCAGCATGCATCCACAGGAGGTGATGCAAGAGGCAGAGGGAGTTTTTCTAGAGGAAGAGGCAGAGGAGGAGGCAGAGAAATAAGATGCAATAAGCTGAGACACAGAGCTTTTGAGTGCCCAGAGAGTGCAGACATAAAGCAGAGGAATGCAATTGTTGCTCCAGCTGAGGAAAAGGCACCAGTGGCAACAATAACAGAAGAAGTGGATACACCAGAAAGCGGAGAGTCTTTGGTACTTAACAAAGTTTTGATCAAGCCAGCAAAGGAGGTGACTGAAATGCCACAAAGGAAAACTTTATTCAGGACAGTATGCAAAGTTCAAGGGAAATGTTGCCAGATGATCATTGATAGTGGCAGCACTGATAACTTGGTTTTCTACAGAAGTAGTAGAGAAATTGAAGCTGAAAACAAGAGGCACCCAACACCGTATAAAGTGTCATGGTTGCAAAAGGGACATCAACTGCGGGTAAGTGAACAGTGTGAAGTAGAATTCCAAGTGGGCAAGTACAAGATAAAAATGTTTGTGATGTGATGCCTTGGATGTGTGTCACATATTGCTTGGAGACCTTGGCAATATGACAGGGCAAGCCATGCATGATGGGAAGAGGAACACCTACAAATTTGGAAAGGATGGTTGTCAATATACATTGTTGCCTTTGCGAGGAGGATGTACCAGGACAGAAGACTGATTCAAAAACTCTGTTATTTGGAGGAAAGGAATACTTGGAGCAGACAGTGGATGTACAGTGGAAACAGGAAGAACTCAGAGCAGCTGAGTTGGAAGAGGAAGTTCATGCGAACGAAGAAGAGGATCAGCTGGAAGAGCTGGTATCTGAACCGACAAGTGAGACTGTTAAAACTTGTAGTTTTCAAACTGACAAGTTGTGCATGAATGCAGGTGAGGAGATAGTAACAACAGAAAGCTTGGCTTGTGAAATTATTGAAGATTGTACAGAAAGTTTCTCAAAGGACATGACAAATTTATGGCAGGAGTTAAATGTTCTGGAGAAGAGACCAGAAGTACAGAGGATAAGAATTCAGAATATAAAAGCAGAGATGAATGAAGATAAAGAGGTTTATGAACCAGAATACAGATGCATTCTCAGAGAGGATGATGCTGAGGATAGATTGAGTGATAATCTCAAGAATGATTGGGATCAGTATACTGAAATGCTGGCAGAGGGAAGTAAGGCACTGATGCCTTATGATTTTTATTCTAACAAGTGTTTTGTGAGTGCAGGTATTGGTGCAGAACATTTGACTCAGTTGAGGAGAGAAGAAGTTTTCTGTTCCAGAGGACAAGAGGGTGTGGATGATCGGGTGGCAGTCAGAACAGAAACAAGCATAGAAGCAAGAAGTCAGCGGGTGACAGTACAAACTGAGCAAGCCGTCTTAGCTCAGCCGACAGCAAGAAATCAGCAGCTTGAAGAATTATTGGACAAAGAAATTGAGCTCATCAGAAGAATCATGTTGAAAGCATCTCAGCGGAAAACATCAGCAAGGAAGAGGAGCAGCGGAAGCAGCAGCAAGATGAAAACAGAGACAGATTATGAAAGTGCAGCTAATGGAGCAAGACAACATAACATATGGAGACCTGGAGAAAGGTAGCAAGTAACATCAGATGGGGACTTGCAGAACAAAGTATGGGATCCAGGCGGACAAGATAAAAAAAAGCATGATCAGGAGATCATGATCATTTTCAACCTTGGGAGTCTGATGCAGGAGCAGACAACTCAGAGAAAAGCCTGCACTTTCTATGTTTTTTTTCCCAGTTAAAAATATGTTTTTTTCCTCAGTTAAAAATAGGAAAAAAAAAATAAGACATGCTATCTTTTCTCTAAAAGTAGGATTAGTGTGGAGAATAAAACTTACTAAATGGTAAAAAGATTAAATTATTAGGTAAAAGCCGCTTTTGTACTAAATAAAGATTTACATTATGAGTAAAAAAGGAAAAAGATGTAAAAACTTAGCCGCCAAGGAGGAAAGATTTCCTCTCATGTAGAATTCTAGAATTAGGAATTTATTTTGTGTATGAAAAGTAGGAAGAAGAAAGAAAATTGGCAGCTTTTCAATGTAAACAGTGTGTCTTGGATAGAATTGGGAAGCGCAGACCTGTGGAAAATGAGATAGGCAGTTTAGTTGTGTAATAAGGGAGTTTTCCGCGCTGTTCATAAATTTTATGGTTTTAATACAAAGAATTGGACGTGCTTTAACCCAGCGGTGCGTATACTGTCCTTTTATGGTATATTTGCCTGTAGAATGCGATTGAAAGTTGTGCGCACAGTTCATTGTTTTGTGGATGAATGGAAAGGTATAGACAGGCTTTAGAGCAGTTGTGCTGCGCCGTCCATTAATTTGGATTATATGTATGCTGTAGACTTCAATGGTAACGCTGTGGCATTTAAATTTGGGACGCTGTATTAATTCACGTGACCGTGGCAGTTAAATCAAACCGTATACAGTGCGTTGTCCAACAACATTCCAATACGTTGCAACCATAATTTCAATGGTGTTTATTTGTTAATGCTAAATGGTTTGAGTATGGTGTTTATTTAAATGCATATGCATTGTACGCATAAGTCATGTGTTGTGATTTGTATAACGCTATAATAATGCTGTGCGTTCAACGGTGTGCTGTTGTAATGATATGATGTGTGTGCCTACAAGAGTTCTGTGCGCATAATCAAACATACCTTGTTTCATTCATGAAAACAATGAGTAGATAAAGAAATTGCAACAAGGCGGAAGTATTATAAGTTTGTGAGAGCAATTGCAAGCATTGCATTATTGCACAAGGTGAAGATTTAATGACTGATGACCTCAGGGAATTGACAAGAGACCAAACCGGAGACATAGAAGATATTGCAATCAAACAAGGAAGATTGTCATTAGAACCGGCAAGCAGTCCATCAGAGGGTGAGACCACCTGTTTTGGGACGGAATCCATGTACTCCTTTTTCCGACATTAATAGAATATTGACTTACAAAAGAAATTGTGAAGAAAAAAGAGAAAAAATTATTATCCCTGTCGCAAGCATGGTATTACACATCCAATTTTGCCTTTGACTGTATATTAGTTCGTCTTTGACCAAAAATTTATGCCACTTATCGATAGTTTAACATTGGGAATTCATTTTTTGTTATTTTATTATTATTATTTAAATCATTTGTTTGTAAGGTGATTGGTTGAGGTCTTACTATCAGTAGTTTAATAACTTCTATTTCTATTAGTTACTAATTTTTTGTTTTATTTCATTTTATTTAATTTTTTTCTATTCTTTTCATTTTCAAGAATTATAGTTTTTTTCATGCTTATAGTTTTTTTCTTCATGATTATAGTTTTTCTCCATATTTTCAATTTAAGATGACTTATTATCATATATAAAAGATATTTTAATAAATTAAATTATAAAAATTCATATATATTAATAAAAGTAAAGCATATAAATATATATAAAAAATAAACATATATATATTAAAGTGCATATATGTTAATATAAACAATATTAGTTTATCATATTTCTTAATTTTTGGTGATGGCATTCAACAATACAATATTTAATTAGTTGTATTTTTTTGTGATGAAATCATTGTCTTTGTTATTTTCTATTTTAATTAAGCTATATTTAAGTTAAGCAACACGTACTAGCTACTATGCAGCTCTTGTTTATTGTGGTGTTGACTTAAATTATATTTTTTATATTGCATTGTGATTTAAATTTGAATTGTGAAAATATATTTAAGGTTTATTGAGGAAAATGATTGAACCAAGTCCATTCAATAATAAAAATCAACAAAGAAAAAATATGAAGAAAATCAACAAGAAAAAATTAATAATATGTAGCGTTGCTTTTGTTTTTTAAGTTAGCAAATTTTCATGGTTAGTAAAATCCCAAAACTTAATAGCAGCTGCCTTTTTTTTTAAGAAAATATTAATTATGGAAATATCCTTTGATTTGATTTTTTTTTTCGATAATTAATTTAGGCATAGTCTAACTTATAAATGAAATAGCTTTTTCTGCCGGAATTCACCAAAATCTAGTAATACAATTTCAAGATTTTTTGTTGTTTAAAATACATTTTTGAATGCATAAATGGATTCAACACTTGAAAAACCCATTGGGCACTTGAATTATGTAGATAAAAAAATTAGACTACATTATTAATTTATGAAGATACTTAATGATTAGAGGTTTTTTTTTTTTAAAATTTGGTTTTAAACCAGATAAAATTAATCATCCATCAATCAAAGATTATAAATTAAAATTTTAAAAATTAAAAAAATAATTTTTATTTTCTAAAAAAAACTAAATTTATTATTTAATTTCACCAAAATTTTAATAAACTTTGAAAATACTTTCCTAAAAAATTATTAATTAAGTAAAAGTCAAAACATTTTTACCCAAATAATTATAATATACTTTGTATTCGGCTAGTATAATAAGTTAATTAATTAATAATCAAGTAATTATATTATTTAATAGAGAAAATAATTTTAAAATAACCTAATGAGTAGATTGAAAAAATCCTAGGGGTTTCCCCGAAAAAATAGTACCGTAAAAAACTTCACGGAGCTCCCAACAAGTTTCTTAGGGGATTATATTTTTTGAGACCCCATCCCATATCCTCTAGGGAACTTCAGGCATATCCTCAATAATTCTGAGAGACTTCCATTTCTTCAAACAGTAAGCACATAAAGTACAAGATAAAGGGGTATTATTTCCCCAATTCCCATAGCTCCCTATAAGTTTTGAATGGGCATCTTTTGTATTTGGCTCTTGGGCAGTGCAACTCATATTTAAAAATGGGAACATTATTTTTAAAGGAGGGCTTGTATTATATAATGGAGAGGAGAGAGTCTTGAAGAGGGCTTCTCCCTCTTCCTTTTCCTCTTTCACATAAATAAACTTAAACTTCTCTTATTTGTTGTAATTATATTATTTATATATATATATATATATATATATATATATATAATATATATATTATATATATTGTTTTATGTGACATTTAATTTTTTATATTTTTATTTTAAATATTTTAAAATTATTAACATTTAATATATAACTTCTTAACATAATGTAATTTTTAACGAATTATTAATTTTGAAATGCAAACTTTAACAGAGCATAACTCAAATTTTATTTAACCAAATGAGATTTAGGACAACTTGTTTGAAAACTAAAATCATGGAGAAGCTTTTGGGAGTGGTTACATGACCAGATTTGGTCATTAACCATGTCAAAATTTCAGCAAAAGTAAGGGCTACAAAATTGCAACAAAAAATTAGAATTTGTTTTGAAGCATTTTCATTTACCAAAGGTCTTGCTATTGCAAATTGTTTTGACGATTGTCTTCTTGGGTCAAAGAAGTTTTGACTGAGATCAATGGGAAGCATGAATTTTTTATTACTTAGTTTATTTAATTAAATTTTAATTGTGAATTTATTTTCACAATTTGGTATTTTCAATTTGATGTGCAATTTTTATTGGTTTGAATTTCAATTTTGATTGTTTTTTGACAGAGTTGATTGGAGAAATGACACACAGAGGATTTAGAGCAATTAGATTGTAACAAAGGTGAAGGAAAAGGAAGATTAACAACGCCAAAATCAGAGATCAAATCTCACTTTCAATAGCTCTTCCTTTTTGAGAATTTGTTGTAAATTATAAATAGGAGTTTGTAGAAGGGGTGTAGGGTTCCAATTCTCTACAAAAAGAGAGTTTTTTGCATTGCTATAGGGGATTGAATTTTGTAGAGAATTCAATATATTTTGGGCCAGATTTAAAGAGATGTATTACAACTTTGAAAAATTCATGCTATCATGAAATTTTCTGAGAATTTCATGTACTCAAAGAGCTTTGATGAGATCTGCAGCTTTTGTACGCTATCGTCAAGGTTAAAGGATGATTGATAGCCTTCTTTTAATTTGATTTGATTCAATTATTGCTCCAAATAAGTGTTTAGTTTATGGCTTTTGCACTATTTTAAATTCAATCTAATTATATGCTTCTTTAATCAATGAAAAGTTATGATTTCTTGTTGGATCTAATTGATATCAAGTTGAGAAATGAATTTGAATAGATGAACATTTTTATTGATATAAACTATTTAGCAGATTAATGACAAGTTTGTCTTTGTTTTAATCATGATTATTTTATGAGAACTATTTCCTTAATACAGTCATGTCACTAAATTTGAATTCATTTAAAATGAGTTTGGATGTGTGTGCAATAGATATGTGATAACTACTTATTAGATGGTTGTATGTGTATATTTGTATGAATAAATGGCACTACTTCTTTGGCCTGTTAGATTCTCTTTTTTATTCCAAATTCAAGTTTGTCCAAGCTTTACTATCTTGCTCTTAGTTGGTACCAGATCAATATCTTCTCAATTTAGATAGATTTAGGATTTATCTTTTGTTTGCTTGCATCCTATAATAGATTTGCATTTAGAATTAATCCATTTCATTCTTAGAAGTCTCCTTATGCAGGAGCAACCTCAATTATGGTATGGTTGAGCCCTTGTGTCAGCTTAAAGATTGCTTTCTTACAAGCATGTAGCAAGAGGGTAAGTCCAAATTACTCTTTTGTTGATAAGTAATTGGAAACATCACAAGTCAGCAAGGAGAGTAAGGGGTAATTGGACCCAATAGAAAATGTCGAAACCACCATCCCAAAAATAAGAGTCTAATTTGAAGCTCTCACCGAGTGGTCTCCCTAATGTTGATTTCAGCCATTTTTGGCCATCAACATTTTTGGCGCTAGGAGGAGGGTCACAGATACATTGTCTGTGTGGATTCTTTGTTTAAAAATTGTTTACCTAATCATGGTTCCTTTGTACATTCCTACTTTGGTTCATGATTTTAGCTCACGCAGGCTTGCGAGAGGCATACCCAAGAGGTAGCTTGAATCCTTTTCTAATATGAATTATGACGATGAGAGCAAAATTTCTACTTTAGATCGTCTTTGTCGATTTGTGGATAAATGTGAACCTTTCGATATTACTAATGACAATGAAATGTGTAGGTTGTTTACTCTCACATTTCAAGGACAGATTCACCAATGATTCAAAACACTTGCAACTAAGTCAATACATTCTTGGAACCATTTTATTAACGTATTTTTGTCAACCCATCAAAATTAGAATTATGATGATTTGTGTTTAGAAATTGAAAAAATTTGAATGCATGCAAATGAGTCTCTTGAGGAATTTTACACTAGGATTATGTCATTTTGCTATAGATTCCATCTTAGTGGCTTACCTCCAAAAGGATATTTGATTGACTATTTTACTTCTCTTGTTCCTTCTAATTATGAACATATTAAATCAAATGATGGCAAATAAGATGTCTCAAATTCATTAATTAATCTCGACTCTGAATATGAGTTTATTGAGCCCATAATGAACTTCAAGATAGATCACATTCATAGACTTTAGGAGGTTGTTTTACACACATTCATATTCCTCAAATGGATTGTACAAATATAAATATGAAATATGAAAATGAAACTGAAATATTTCCTAATGTGAAGGTTCAATGAAAATAAATCAATAATATAATGAACATGTTAATATTTTCAAGTCCCACTAGCACAACCGGTTGAGGATGGGCCTCGTTAGCAAGTCGACCCAGGATCAAACCGTACGGAGGATGTTTCCCCCATGCTAGGGGGAGGAGACACACTAGAATCCAGTTAACTTAGTGTTGGTGTGGTCCAGGTCGGGTGTGATCCCCAGGTGACTTTGACGGCTTAGATGCCCCTGGGTCATGGTTTCTCAAGCCATAGGTCAATCCTAGAGGAACACAGGCAACTTGAAAAACAAAAACAAATGAACATGTTAATCTTTCTTCTTTAGAAGTAAATTCAGAACTAGTTTCTACTTCCATAACTGAAATTTTTACATTAATTCCAAACACTAATTTTATCAATCATGCTTAAAATCATGATGATGAAAATTTTGAATGAACATATAATTCATTATATTATGAAAATCATTACTTTTTGTATCTGGAACTTTTTTCAAATCTGAATGCATTTGGAAATGATTCCACCAATCTTTCTGTTGAAATATTTCCTTCAACTAGTTTTTCATTGTGAATTTAACTGTTTGGATGATGATTCTTTGCCCACCAATGTTATTTATGAATCTATCTCTTATCATTTTAATGATGTTGTTGATTTAAATTGTCAGGCCAGGAGTAACTCCAGAAAAACTGATACATATATTTCATTAGGTAGCTATTGTTATATACACATGAATGTGACTGATCAGTTCATCTTCTTGATGACTGTTCACATTCCAGAAGATTAGGTGTCAACATTCCCCTCCTTAATCTGA
>APFE030364341.1:31864-46746 GCA_000404065.3 Pinus taeda
ATTTATTTATTTATTTTTATTTTTTTTTTAATACAGTTGATGCTTATGGCATTCAAACTTATTTTAGCTTCAGGCATATACTCTCAACAAAGTTTGGCACTTCAAAGAGTAACCTTACAATCTACCCAGCCATCTAACCCATCGGAAAAGCTTCTGATAGATCCATTGGATTTCCATTCAACCTTTCATCATCAATTTAAGGATTGTTTGGAAATCTCAAATATAAAGAAAATTTTTGATGTTGTTTCATCTTTTGCACATAATACTAACTTATCACTTCATGAAAGAGCATTTAAAGGTAAATTATTTGGTCTGTCATAATGTCTATAACCACCCCATCCCACATTTACCCACTTTTACAAGCTCTCCAAGTAAACATGAGTTGAGCATTACTAACATCCAAGTTTTGGTTATGGAAGTGGGGTCTACTAACTAGAAACTTACTAAAACATCTCAAGGGCACCATATCACCTAGGCGTCAGACCACAACCCCTGGTGATCAGACCTTGAGTTGGAACTTATTTTTAACTGAGCTCATAACCCAGCTGCATTCATTCCAAGCTGTGAGAGTGGATATAAGGTTCCACCTGCACACACAAGCCTTCCCCGGTGTGGTTGCAACCAAAATTTCCCAGTTCAGAGGGTGTAGCTAGAAACCCTGATCTAGATTTTTAGGACCAGTTCTAGGCCAACTGTCCAGAACTACCTAGAATTCTCCAAAATCACCTTAATCACCTACAAGAGTCATTAATCATTTTTATAGACTCCATTCCTACTCAAAATGATCAAATATATTAAAATCATTTAGATAAACACTTGGTAAGCATAACACATACATGTCATGAATGTATATTTGTTCATTATATTATCAGTTCCATCAAAGAACCATCAAGAAGGTTTGCTACCCTCTCTTGCTAGCTGCATCAAACACATATTAGCTCATGCATTCAAATATATAACCAAGAGCTTATCAAACCATGGAATAGATCCATAACAAGAGCACATCACATAATGATAAATATACCATGCTTGTAACTAGCATTTTACTAAGATAGAACCATGAAAAACCAACCATGAAATGAACACAATAACCAATACATGTGCTCATAGATATTAATAATAAATAACACATAATAACATATGCATAAATCTAACCAAGTCAGGGACTTCCACGTACTATCCAACCATAGATTGGGTTGAATCAAATCTCTCTTTCAGCCTATCACCCCCATGCCATATTCCAAACATGAATGTGGGATCATATGGGTTAAACAAAAATAAAACCAACCAAAGCTTCTATAGGCCAAACCACCTCAACCATGGTGATTTCACCTAACCGGTCTAGAAATCACTAACACCAGACAACCTTGAATGCCTACAACTTTCTTCACCATACCCATAGGAATTTTCTTGTCTCCACCCATCCATCAAGAGTTCCAAGAGAAATCCCATCTCCAACCCTGACCCTTGGAAATTTCTCGATACTAGCTCACTAGGATCCAAAGTCTATCGGCCATCTAAAGCTTAAAGCTAAAAAAAACCACCCACAATACCATGGTTATCAAGAAATGGCAAGGCAAGGTTGAAACCACCGTCAATCTAGGAAAATCCCATGCTAATGATAGCAAATGAACCAAACAACCAAATGCATGCACCATGCATTCGAATCTCAGCAATGAAATCACACATGCAACATATTACCTTCAATGTGCACTTGTTGTAGTTGTTGTTCTAATCTTTTCCTTACGCTCCCTTTCTTTCCTTTGCTTGCTTTCTTGGCCAAGTGTTTCCTCTCTCTTCTCCTAGAGCTCTATTTCTAAAAGTGATCAAAGCTAGAACTGACAAAGTTGAACCAAAAGTTGTGAATTGATTCTCTAATGCATTTTAATCATTGATTTCTAGTCTCTTCCTTTCCTTTTCCCTTTTTCTCTCATTTTCCTCTAATTTCTCTCTAATTTCCCTTGCATGCATATTTTTGTCTCTTCATATCCCTTTTCTCCTATTTTCCTTTATTTCTCATATTAAATTTTCATTTATTGCCTTTTCCTTTGCCAATTTCCATAGCCATTAATTAACCACAGTGACCCCCAATGTGATATTTTCCACTCCATTCAGCTTGGAATACATGTCCCATGACCTTGGTCTTATTTTATTTACATGGAAAATTAACTTGGGGCTGTTACAAACCCCTCCCCATTGGGGTAACACCATCATTCATGTTCTATGACACTTATGACCAACAAAACATACCTCTTATGGAGCTTTATAAACATGGCTCAATGCAGTATTTACAATGACAAATGCTGAAAACATGACAAACATACCTCTTATGGAGCTTTATAAACACAATTCGATATGGTATTTACAATGATGTACACGTACATACCTATGCACATTTGCTTCAACCAACAAATAAAATGATACAATGTAACATCTGCAATAAGAGAATCTAAAGGCTCACACCTCCACCTTGAAAAGTAGTACCAGGATTCACCTCCTTCCCAAAAAGTCTAGAATCCATTTCCAAAATCAAGGTCTGCTTACAATGTCTAGCGCAACAATCCTTGAGCTACTTGTTCTCTTAGTGGATAATTATCGACTCATTATTCTCAAGCACACTACCAATGTGCTTTTGATTCCAATCAACAATGTTATTGGCCAAAACAAATGTATTCCTCGACCTTCCCTTCTCTACTTCCTAGTCCCTCAGGAAATCTAGTCACCCCCTTTTATGTAGTCACTCACCTTCCAAGTTCCCTAGCATCCCTTTCTACGGTTCCCAATACCTCATACGATCCATCCCATGGAAAGATTTCCTCACATCAAAAGGTCCAAAAACCAAGGAATATCCCTGCCTCAAAACCATCATATAAGTCATAGCATGCTTATGGAAATCAATGGAAACTATTGGGTACCAGTTTCCCACAATGACCTTGCTCCTGAAATGATTTACCAACATACTATTGCAGGTTCCAATTCCTTTTGTTGTTGCTACTAATACTCTTGCAGTCAGTTCCAAACACCCAGGGCAAGAATTTCCATGCTTTTCTATACCAAGCACATAATTTCTATTAGACTCAAAAGGAACTGTAATAAATTCAAATTATACATCATCGATAACTCATCAATAAGGCACACTTGCAATTATGTTTAATTCATGTCATGAAAAGTCAAATTAGCTCCTTGATCAAATTATCATATATAAACATATCACATCCGATTAGTTCAAAACTCAACCATCATAAATCATAATCTTAAACTATGTGCATAATTAAACTGAAATAAAATATAGATACTTATCTTTAAATTGTTCTTTGCTTCTGCCTTTTTTCTTTGTCTTTTTCATACACACACTGAATCAGTTTCTAAACCTAGAAATCACCCAGTTCCTTGTATTCTCTTCTCATTCAAAGTGACAAGGGAATCCAGAGACTATACCTCCTCCTACATTAATATTAGCAATCAAGAGCATCCAGAGACTATACTACCTCTCCCCTCAATATCATCAACTCAATATTGGTCTCTTCCCAAGTTTTATAGGGCTCCTAGGACTACTATCTCAACCCGCAGCCTCTAGGGAACTAAAGTTGTTATAGGGCTCCAACCCACAGCCTCCAGGGAACCCAAGTTCTTATAGTGTTCCAACCCACAGCCTTTAGGGAACCCAAGAACCAATCCCCTTCACAACACATACACAATGTACAACATAACACATATACATACACATAGTACAACACAATGAATACACATGTCAGGATTAAACAACTACACAATACACATGACATAGTACCACATGTACACAACACAATATGTACACAAAAGTAGTACTACACATCCAGAGACCACACCGTCTCTACTAGGCAATATTTCCTCTAGTGTCTTTCCCATGCCTTATTGCGTGTAGCCACAACCCAAATCCAGGGTTTGTGGTTCTTTCCACTATCCATGCTTATCCCAACACATCGCATATCCCACTACTTTCATTTTGTTGATGTATCCTTCAACATTGTCTGCCATAACTTAAACATAGGCATAGTTATAAGCACATAATATCAAAATCATATCCATATGATACTAACCTCATAGACCTTTCAGGGCTACATTCCCACTTGATTTCTCATAAACCAACAACATTTTCATGCCATTCACCTGCATAAAACAATCATTATTCCACAAGAATTATCCCTAATGACCCTATTAGACAATATTTATATATATAATATATATAATATATATATATATATATTATATATTTATATATATATATATATATATATATATATTATATATATATATTATATTTATATATATATATTATATATATATATAATATATATATATATATATATATATATATTAATAAACATTAGCATAATCATGATCACAACACAATTACCAGTGTTCATAAGGTGAAAGTTAAGATAAATTCATTTACACGTGCAACACATGCACAACATTGAGAACAACAATTGCCAAATTGGCCAAGACAACTATTACCTCAAGCCGATTTACTTTACCTTTCTCATGACTGCCCTGTCACTATCTATTTATCCCAATGGACCTGTTGTCGTCCAAATTGTACAAGTGAATGCAACAACGACTCAGGGCAGGGGTTGCTACTATGATCCCTACCATCTCTGTTCTAGTTGTCTCCCAATAGCAATGTATGGGGGGTATTCCTTTTGAAATATGTGGATAAAAGACTTGTCGAAAACTAACTAGTTTGGGAGACACAACTGAATGGCATAGCAACCTAGTTAATGACGATTCACAAGTTTAATTAATGACATGGTTTGATTAGATTATTTGACAGACTAATGCCTTATGGAGTCTAAATTACTTGCTTAATATAAATGGGTTACCAAGTTACCTAATGAATAGTTGCTTCTTAGAATGCACACTAACCTATATGAAATGTGACACCTATATCTATGTGAAGTGCAAAGTCTTGGTTAATTTGAAGTTAAATGTCTACATATATGAGTCCTTTCTCTCAAATGTTTTGAAATTAGTCTCTAGTGTAGGTTGTGGAGAGAAGTCGGAAAGATAGAAAAGACTATATTAACGATACCTTCCTTGGTGTTAGGTTCCTATAATATAGCAATCAAAGTGTGTTTTCCTCTTACTATTCATCTAGGAGGTTTGCCACACTCTGCTATGAATTTTCTATGAAATTGATTGTTTTTGTCATCATTTTAAAAATCTGTTTTAGACCAAATGGATATGAATTTTAGAAAAATGAAAGGTTTTTTCCAAGAATGGGCCAAATAAAAAAATCCTCATTCAGTTTCTTCACAAGTGTCATATAATGGAAGAGTTGAATGCATCTTTATAGCCTATTTTTTAGGTTTTGGCATTTCCTGTTTTAGTTATGATGTTTGGGTGTCGATTGTGAGAAGTTGGAAAGGAATTTTTGGAAACTAAGAGAGGTTTATCTCAAGGACAATCTCATTTACAAAAAAATCTCTCAATTTTTCAACATCTTTCTGGATTCAGGATATATGAGCTCGTAGTTAAACCCAAATTTTTAAGAAATTCGGTGCCATATGTTGCACAAGCATATCAATCAACTCTATTTTCAAAGTTTTCGAAATTTGGAGCTCCTAGAAGTCATTTCAGTTGTTGGATAAGTGTTGATAAGTTAAAATCATGTAGTTTGAGTTGTTAGACAAAGATGCATTGTTTGCGTTGATGTTTCTAAATTGCATTAGTCATGATATAACAGTTCCTTATTTTTTCCTACATAGAAAGTGAGGATGCATTGCACCTAGACCATTCAACTTTTATGAAGTGAATTTGACCACCTAGAGTGGTAGTCCAAATTCCTATTTGTATTTAATGATGTAAAGACATGTAAAATGGGTTGGTTGGTTAGATTGTTGAGGAAAGAACACTGTGCATTTTGTAATTTTTTTCTGAGTTCTAACGAAATTGGTGGATCAGAAGTACCTGGTTAAATATTTTCAGAGATTCATGTGATTCAGGTCTCTTATGTGAGTGTTTCCTATTTTGTGTGTGTTATATTTCTTCCTATGATGTTTAAATGAAAAACTTGTTTCAAAATTCATCTAGTTAGTGGTGCTTTGTTGCAGTCATTTAAAGATTCTATATGTCTTTTCTGTCATAATCATTTTAAGATTCATCCATTGTTCCATGCCTTTAGATGGTTATTTATTTTCTTTATTATTCTCAAATATGCAACTATTAATTGGCATAAGGATTTCTATCTTTCCTCTGAACAACTTTTCCCAATTCACCGAGCATCCATTGTTGGGTAAAATTAATTGCTTAATAAATAAATAAAACAGCTAATCACGTAGACGTTAATTATCAACCCAAGGAGTGTCTTTTTATTTCAAGGAAATCGGCAAAATATATGCATAACAATACCAATAGCTAACATTGGTTCTATATGATTGTGTTCTATACTATCAAGCTCATTCAACAAGAAATAAAATGTAAGACTTACATAATAAAACTAAAATAAAAAAAAAAAAAAAATTAAATGACGGGAAAAACAATTATGATAATCACAGAATTTGAATAATTGCTAAATTAAACCACACATTACTGAATTGGAAATTTAATCTATTGCACTCAACAGAATTCAAATGCTAATCTAGAGAAACAAATCAAATGAAATCTCGAAGTTGCAAGAAATACCAAATCTGGATAATGCGGCAACCTAACAAATTACTTGATTAAAATGGAAATTTACTTTAAAGAACAACGATTGAAATTAAAAAAAACAAGCACACAACTAAACTATTGCAGATGTTCAAGGCAACAAACAACAAATTAGTTAAAAGAAAGGAAATCTACTTTAAGGATTGACAATTGAAATTGAAATAAACAAACACATAACTACACTAATTTACATGTTCAAGGCAGCACCTCGTCCAAGGTAATGGGCCCACCTGTCCAAGACTCAGTTCCGCCTTGAGAAATAACTCAGATCAGATTACAAATCATAGATGTAAAACTCAGTGGATAGCTTCCTTTATTAAAATATATGAGAGAAATAATTACAACATAATGAAGCTCTTAGCTTTTCCTCAAATTCAACAATTATTCATCTCCCATCTCTCCTCTCTTATCTCTTCTCTGACATCCTATCTAAGAATTGTCCATCTCCTATCTGTTAATTATCCTTCCCATTATCCCCTCAATTATCCTCCTTCATTCAATTCTCTCAATTATCCTCTCCCTCTTTAATCTTTGTTTCCATTTAAATACACAGAGAGAAAAGGGAAGTTACAACAAAGTTGATTACAAACTGATTTCCATTACAAATTTGGATGGTAAAAAACAAATTGATCAGCAAGATCATATCTGAAAGATCTTTCCATCAACATTCAACAGGAACAAGTCGAATTTGGTATTGCAATAACAAATCTGAGAAAATCTGAGAAAATGGTAGCAATAGAAAATCTGAGAAAATCGTCCTCGAAGAACCTTCTATTTCTCTTACTACATACCAAATTTTGGAAAATTTTCATTATAAAACTAATTCGGTCCGTTCTGGACAGAACCTATGTTTTAGATTTCCTATATTCTCCTTCATTTTTCCAAAGCGTCCAATGAAAATTTGTCATTTCTTATTCCAACAAATTTCCGAGTTTGAATATTTAATTGAGTTGGAGATCAAATTTGCAATCTAGAAAGGATCTGGAGGCTGAAATTGTGAGTGATGTTATAACAAATTCATTAATAAACCATCATTGGTAAAATCATGCATAATAATCATCAATTTATTAAAAATAAAGGAGAAGAAATAATATTTATCCATAAGAGCATAAATAATTATAGAATGGAATTATATGATAAATTATGATAAATGACGTGATAAAGAAAGGTATAAATGGATGAAGTAGGCGTTAAAAAGTGATAATAATAATGACAAATTAGTGGTCCAACATCCACCACGTCATTGATCTCAATTTTTTACCAACTCCATGTCCAATGGATTTCTCTCTACCCTACCACCACACCTATAAACTTTGTTATTTTTGAAAGATCTAGCCATTGTTCTTCATTGAAACCAATCTTTAGTGATTGAGTTGAAAGAGAGAACCCTCTCTGGGGTTGGAAGGGCTAGTTTCCAATTCTGCAAGTGGTTTTTGGTTACCTTTGGGTTTCCTTCCTACAGCCAAAGGAAATTGTGGATTGCTAACACCTGGAATTATAACCGCATGATGCCTCCAGCAATGCAGAGACAGTGGGTCTGACAACTACAAGGTCACTGTGTTAACCACAAGAGAGGGTATAAATTTCGCAAGTTAGGTGAAAAAGATGCTCCTAGAGTCTTTCAACCAAGCTTATGCTTGGAGGTAAGTTAACTAATGCAAGGCTAGTCCTAAAACGCAAAATGAAAAATGAGTTATTAGCCTTAGGTGAGATCGTTAAATTTTTTAAGTACTTTGAATTACCCAAATAATGATATTCGATTTAGAGCATAAAAGAAAAGTAATCATCAATTTACAAGGAAAATCTTCACCAAAAAAGTGCTCAATAAGCCAATTGGATTATCTGATGACAAGAAGAGATAAAAGAAATTTAAGATTGAAAATATCACAATGGACAATGAAATGTAAAGTACACAAATGCAATGTTCTTCTTATCAATGTTAAAGTGCCAATTAGATAATGATAATATTTCCACACAATTAGCAACTACTTGAATACCAAGATTACTCTTATCAGAATATGGTGATTAGACAAGTGCTTTAAAAAGTGAGTTGATTTTGCAAGGTTATGAATTGAGATATGATGCTCACTTGCAAAACACAATGTTAGTACTTTGAGAAACAATGTAACTACTTACCCAATAACTAATTCTTCTAGCAATGATAACAACGACAAGTGAAAAAATCCTTTAGAAACCAACGTCACAATAGACTTTGGCTATGTTTCAGGCAACCAATGTATCAATGCCTTTCAATGTCAATAAGAGAAAGAGAGCGTAATTTTCATCAACAACATTACTCTTTATATATTAATGACAATTAAGAGAGCAAGAGACTTGTGACAACAACAATCTTACTTATGCTAGAAAAGCCAATTGAATCAAGAATGCCAATTTAAAATTTAGAGCATATATCTTCTTGTCTTCTTCTTAGGAAAAATGAGAGCACTTATATTTTTATTTATATTTGGACGACAAATGCAATGAGATGAAAATATATGCAAAGTGCAATGGATGTGAGAGATGGCAGCCAAGAAGATGATCACAATAGTTCTCAATATGTGAAACCACCATGCAAAAGATTCACCAATGAGATGAGATTCTTGCCAACTCCTTTAACACTAATGTCAAGCATATAAATAGACCTTATAATGAATATATCATACTTCCAATTATTATGACAGTCCTAAAAAGCAACAAGATGTGCCAAGCAAATGCAAGCATAACCAATGCAAATGAAATGCCAATGAAGGGAGATGATTTCAATTTACTTATTATGCCATTGTCATGTATTTTTGTCATTGTTGTAGGTGACTTATGATGGTTGTAGGTGATTATATTAGACTTTTAAATTCAACCAAAGTCATCCAAATTTTACTTATATGCAACCAATAGAACCACAAGATAAATATTTATCACCTTAAGTAAAAAATTGGTATGTTGGGATTAATTTATGCGTGTTTAGGCCTTGAACATACCATTGTAACAATGTACTTCATAATTATGAATGCAACAATGAAGAGGAAAAGAGAATTAGAGGTAAAACCACTAGGCCTAATGGCCTTGTTGGTTTTTAGTTTGGCTCCCAATGAGAGTGCATTTCTGCAAACACAAAGTTATCTCTTGCAAAGACACTTGAGATGCCTACAAAACAAAATATTAAGGGAAATAAAGCAAATGCAAACCAAATTAATGATTGAATGAGGGTCAGATGAAGGCTAAAGAGAAAAACAATGAGGCTAGAAGGAAAAATATGGATGAAGGGAGACCTAGGAAGGGCAATGTTAAGGCTAGAAGCCATTGAAAATGGTAACGGTTAGGGAGAGCAAGCCTCTAGGGCAAATGATAGGGATGGGAGAGGCCAATTGAGGGTTTAGAAGGCCAATATAAGACTCTGGATAAGGAAATAAGGCCAAAGAAGGGGGGTTGAGAGGGATAGGAGATTTAATGAGGCCACGACAAGGCTAGGGAAGAGGCCCTAGGATTGTAGCAAGGGTAGAAAAGGCCCTAATAGGATTGTCATTCAAGGGAAAGGCCCTCTAGGGCTAACGTCTAGTGGGGGAAGGGTTGTGGCTCACTTGGTTGAAGGGAATAGGGTTGCGGTTAGGCCTTAGAGCCCTTAAAAAAAAAGCAGACACCTACAAAACCAAAATATTTTGTAACAACCCTCCCCACATTTACCTTATTTTACAAGCCCTCCGGGTAAATGTGAAGCAAAGTGCCACTATGAAATGACCTGACCTCATAGATCTAGTTAAGGAAGTGGGACCTACAACTGAGACTTACTGACAATAAAAAATGAGAGCACTTATATTTTTTAATTATATTTAGACGACAAATGCAATGAGATGCAAATATATGCAAAGTGCAATGGATGTGAGAGATGGCAGCCAAGAAGATGATCCCAACAGTTCTCAATATGCGAAACCAACATGCAAAAGATTCACCAATGAGATGAGATTCTTGCCAACTCCTTTAATGCCAATGTCAAGCTTATAGACAGACCTTATAATGAATATATCATACCTCCAATTATTATGACAGTCCTAAAAAATAATAAGATGTGCCAAGCAAATGCAAGCATAACCAACACAAATGATATGTCAATGAAGAGAGATGATTTCAATTTACTTATTATGCCATTGTCATGTATTTTTGTCATTGTTGTAGGTGACTTATGATGGTTGTAGGTGATTACATTAGACTTTTAAATTCAACCACAGTCATCCAAATTTTACTTATATGCAACCAATAGAACCACAAGATAAATATTTATCACCTTAAGTGAAAAATTGGTACATTGGAATTAATTTATGTGTGTTTAGGCCTTGAACATGCCATTGTAACAATTTACTTCATAATTATGAATGCAACAATGATGAGGCAAAGACAGTTAGAGGTCAAACCACTAGGCCTAATGGCCTTGTTGGTTTTTAGTTTGGCTCCTAATGAGAGTGCATTTCTACAAACACAAAGTTCTCTCTCGCAAAGACACTTGATATGCCTGAAAAACAAAATATTAAAGGAAATAAATCAAATGAAAACCAAATTAATGATTGAATGAGGGCTAGAGGAAGGCTAAAGAGACAAACGATGAGGCTAGAAGGAAAAAGATGGAGGAAGGGAGACCTAGGGAGGGCAATGTTAAGGCTAGAAGTCAATGGAAATGGTAACAGTTAGGGAGAGAAAGCCTCTAGGGTGAATGACAAGGCTGGGAGAGGCCAATTGAGCGTTTAGAAGGCCAATATAAGACTCCAGATAAGGAAATAAGGCCAAAGAAGGGGGTTTGATAGGGATAGGATATTTAATGAGGTCACAACAAGGCTAGGGAAGAGGCCCTAAACCTACAACAAGGGTACAAAAGGCCCTAATAGGACTGTCGTTCAAGGGAAAGGGTTGTGGCTCGCCTGGTTGAAGGGAATAGGGTTGCGGTTAGGCCTTAGAGGCCTTTAAAAAAATCAGGCACCTACAAAACCAAAATATTTTGTAATGCCCCTCCCAACATTTACCTTATTTTACAAGCCCTTCGGGTAAATGTGAAGCGAAGTGCCACTATGAAATGACCTGACCTCATAGCTCCAGTTAAGGAAGTGGGGCCCACAACTGAGTCTTACTAACAACGAAAAATGAGAGCACTTATATTTTTAAATTATATTTAGATGAAAAATACAATGAGATGCAAATATATGAAAAGTGCAATGGATGTGAGAGATGGCAGCCAAGAAGATGATCACAACAATTCTCAATATGCGAAACCACCATGCAAAAGATTCACCAATGAGATGAGATTCTTGCCAACTCCTTTAACACCAATGTCAAGCTTATAAACAGACCTTATAATGAATATATCATACCTCCAATTATTATGACAGTCCTAAAAAATAACAAAATGTGCCAAGCAAATGGAAGCATAACCAATGCAAATGACATGCCAATGAAGAGAAATGATTTGAATTTATTTATTATGACATTGTCATGTATTTTTGTCATTGTTGTAGGTGCCTTATGATGGTTGTAGGTGATTATATTAGACTTTTAAATTCAACCACAGTCATCCAAATTTTACTTATATGCAACCAGTAGAACCACAAGATAAATATTTATCACCCTAAGTGAAAAATTGGTACGTTGGGATTAATTTATGCGTGTTTAGGCCTTGAACATACCATTGTAACAATGTACTTCATAATTATGAATGCAACAATGATAAGGAAAAGAGAGTTAGAGGTCAAACCACTAGGCCTAATGGCCTTGTTGGTTTTTAGTTTGGCTCCCAATGAGAGTGTATTTCTACAAACACAAAGTTATCTCTCGCAAAGACACTTGAGATGCCTGCAAAAAAATAAAAAAATAAAAAAATAAAAATAAAATATTAAGGGAAATAAACCAAATGAAAGCCAAATTAATGACTGAATGAGGGCTAGAGGAAGGCTAAAGAGGCAAACGATGAGGCTAGAAGGAAAAATATGGAGGAAGGGAGACTTAGAAAAGATAAATGTTAAGGCTAGAAGACAATGAAAATGGTAACGGTTAGGGAGAGCAAGCCTCTAGGGCGAATGACAGGGCTGGGAAAGGCCAATTGAGGGTTTAGAAGGCCAATTTAAGACTCTGGATAAGGAAATAAGGCCAAAGAAGGGGTGTTGAGAGGGATAGGAGATTTAGTGAGGCCACGACAAGGCTAGGGAAGAGGCCCTATGCTTGCAGCAAGGTTAGAAAAGGGCCTAATAGGACTTTCCTTCAAGGGAAAGGGTTGTAGCTCACCTGGTTGAAGGGAATAGGGTTGCGGTTAGGCCTTAGAGGCCTTAAAAAAAATCAGGCACCTACAAAACCAAAATATTTTGTAATGCCCCTCCCAACATTTACCTTATTTTACAAGCCCTCCGGGTAAATATGAAGCAAAGTGCCACTATGAAATGACCTGACCTCGTAGCTCCAATTAAGGAAGTGGGGCCTACAACTGAGACTTACTGAAAACGAATAATGAGAGCACTTATATTTTTTAATTATGTTTAGATGAAAAATACAATGAGATGAAAATATATGAAAAGTGCAATGGATGTGAGAGATGGCAGCCAAGAAGGTGATCACAACAATTCTCAATATGCGAAACCACCATGCAAAAGATTCACCAATGAGATGAGATTCTTGACAACTCCTTTAACACCAATGTCAAACCTATAAACAGGCCTTATAATGAATATATCATACCTCCAATTATTATGACAATCCTAAAAAATAACAAGATGTGCCAAGCAAATGCAAGCATAACCAATGCAAATGATATGCCAATGAAGAGAGATGATTTGAATTTACTTATTATGCCATTGTCATGTATTTTTGTCATTATTGTAGGTGAATTATGATGGTTGTACATGATTATATTAGACTTTTAAATTCAACCACATTCATCCAAATTTTACTTATATGCAACCATTAGAACCACAAGATAAATATTTATTGCCTTAAGTGAAAAATTGGTACGTTGGGATTAATTTATGTGTGTTTAGGCCTTGAACATACCATTGCAACAATGTACTTCATAATTATGAATGCAACAATGATGAGGCAAAGAGAGTTAGAGGTCAAACCACTAGGCCTAATGGCCTTGTTGGTTTTTAGTTTGGCTTCCAATGAGAGTGCATTTCTACAAACACAAAGTTATCTCTCGCAAAGACACTTGATATGCCTACAAAACAAAATATTAAGGGAAATAAACCAAATGAAAAACCAAATTAATGACTGAATGAGGGCTAGAGGAAGGCTAAAGAGACAAATGATGAGGCTAGAAGGAAAAAGATGGAGGAAGGGAGACCTAGAAAAGGGAAATGTTAAGGCGAGAAGCCAACCAAAATGGTAACGGTTAGGGAGAGCAAGCCTCTAGGACGAATGACAGGGCTGGGAGAGGCCAATTGAGGGTTTAGAAGGCCAATCTAAGACTCTAGATAAGGAAATAAGGCCAAAGAAGGGGGGTTGAGAGGGATAGGAGATTTAATGAGGCCACGACAAGGCTAGGGAAGAGGCCCTAGGCCTGTAGCAAGGGTAGAAACGACCTTAATAGGACTGTCATTCAAGGGAAAGGCCCTCTAGGGCTGATGTCTTAAGGGGGGAAGCGATTATGGCTTACCTGGTGGAAGGGAATAGGGTTGCGATTAGGCCTTAAAAAAAACATACACCTACAAAACCAAAATATTTGTAACGCCCCTCCCCACATTTACCTTATTTTACAAGCGCTCCGAGTAAATGTGAAGCAAAGTGACACTATGAAATGACCTGACCTTGTAGCTCCAGTTAAGGAAGTGAGGCTTACAACTGAGACTTACTAACAACAAACTGACATCCTAAAGGGACTACAAATCACCCAAGAGATGGAGAAATAGGGAAAATTTTAAGAACCCCCCCTAAATTTATAAGTATAATAAATGGGCGAATTTCCATGGTATATAGGAAAAATAGAAGGCGATTTTATCAATAATATAATATGTATATATATTTTTTTGGCGAATCTCTCACTAGGCATGGCGAATATTTTACTCAATTATAAAATCTTGTAATATCTTGGTATTACCATGGGTTATCATAAACCTGGAGTGTAAAAATTACTATTAGTAATTTATAAAAATGAGTAAAATTAATAGTTGATTTTTATTTTATTTTTTATTTTAACCAAGCTAAAATGTTTAACATACATTAAATTACAA
>APFE030364348.1:2943-14162 GCA_000404065.3 Pinus taeda
TTAGTAATCTTTGTGAGATATCCAGCTGCACTATCATTACCCATCTTAATGGTCTTCAGCTTCTCCTTCAGGACCATTTTCCGGTTCTCATTGGTACTCTGGTGGAGATTGGACAATGCTGTCCACATCTCATGGGCATTTCTCTTTCCTCTCACATGAGGAATGCAATGGTCTTTGACTCCGTCTAGAATCAGTCTCTTACCCTTGTTGTTCTTTTTATTATACTCAACCAACTGAGTAGCATCAGTAAGCACAACAACAGGGTTCTGTGTGGTATGCACCATGATGTCCTAGACTTCTGCCTCAAAGATACTCTGCATTCTCTCCTTCCAAACACTGTAATTGTTATGCCCATCCAACCTATCCTCCACCCTCAATCCCAATGACATACTGCTGTCCTAAAACTGAAAAATAGCACTGCTGTAGTAAAGATAAAACTGTTGTTTGTGAAAAAGCAGCTTGCTGGAATTTTCCGAGTGAAAAATGAGCAGGCTGTAATTTTCCTCCTTGCTGTCCCAAACTGCACTTCAGCACTCAAGCTCTGATACCATGTAAAAATTTCTCATTTCCCACGCCGGTTTTCAGTTTCACCTTATTTCTCCAAAATAGTAAATGCCCTTTCCCATATCCATACATTCAACAACTGAAGAAATATATTTTGCTGAAAACACAAATTCTGGAAATTTTACAGAATGCTGGAAAATGCAGAAATAAAAATCAGCGCATACAAACAGCCATTTAACTCATTTAAACACAGAGATTTTTGGTCAAGGTTACCCTGGAAAAACCCCCTACAACTCATGGGGAAAACCAGTTCGAAAGCTCTTTCTTATTTCTGAAAATGCCTTTTACAGTGAGAAATATTCAGCAAAAAAATCAACAAGCAAACTTTTACAACTTATCTCGTTTTCCGTGACTCACAGCCAACTGGAAAATACTTGCAAAAAGCAAAGCAGGACAACAATAAATGTTGTACGGCCTCCTCAATTTTCGTGCACACTTTCAGCGTTAAATGTGGTTGTACGGCCTGCCTAGAAATGCGTGCCAAGATGCAATAAATACGTTGTACGAACCTCGATTTGCATGCAAAAAAAACCCCCAACAATATGTTGTACGGATTTGCCTCGATTTGCGTGCCAAGGTACAGCCACTTGTTGTACGACCTTCCTTGGAAAATGTGCCAGCAAACTGCTCCTCGATTTGTGTGCAAACTGCTCCTCGATTTCTATGCAAACAGTTGTACGGATTTCTAGAAAATCGTGCCAAAATCTGCCTTTCACTGTGTGCTAACTCAGCTGTACAGATTTGCTACACTGCTGCCTTGGAATGTGTGCCAAATTGTTGTCTCTTTCTCCTCCCTATCCAGAAATCTTCCTTGCTCTCTTGCTCTCCTTCTCTCAATCTGCTCATGAAAGAATTAATGACATTTTCCTCCTTTAATCTAATCCTAAGTGACTTTTGGGGAACCCCTAAATCCAATGGCTGAAATAGATTGAGATCTAGGGCTAAGATTAAATGTTCATTTAAATCTCACTTTCTAATTTTTAATTCACCCCACTTTATAAAGACCCACTTAGTCATTTATTTCCAAGGTCACTTTTCCTTTCTAATTTTACATTGACTTTATTAAAGTCACTTTAAAATTAGACTTTTGTAACTTTATCACTTAAAGTCACTTTTAAATTAGATTTGACTTTATAAAAATTATAAAGTCACTTTAGGAGAAAAATTAAATTCTTTTGGACACTTTCCCTAGGCCAAAGATCAAAGCCTTAGGGAACCACCCGTCGTCCAGTACCAAATTTCAATAGGAAACGGCTAACTCTTTAGAGAAAGCAAGGAACCCCAAGTATGAAGAATCAAATGTTGTTTTTGATAAGATAAAGAAGCATTATCTTGTATTGGCCCTCTCCTTTAGATTATTTGGGAATCTGTCTTATTGATTGTAATGCTACAAGGCACTCCATCGGATAGAAGGAAGGTCTCTCTAGTTTGGTAGAGATAGAAACAATCGTGGGATTATACTTGGAGCCGATGCCACCTATCCCGGAAAGGGTGTAGGGAATGTTACCCCTCAATTGAATAAGGGTAACTCAATTCATTTACAGAATCTCTTTTATGTACTTGATCGCAAGAAGAACCTGGTGTCCATTTCGACATTGGAAGTCAAAGGTTTCAGGGTGGCATTCATCGATCGAAAGGTACGTGTTTGAAAATAGAATTTTCAAATATGCTTTTACTCGTGGGTTCAAGGTTGGCAATTTGTATCAACTTGCAGAAAGTCCATTAGGGACCATGTCAATTGACACATAACACCGGAGATCTGTGAGTCAGATGATGACAGGAATGCCTAAATTCAAAAGGAGCATGAAGATACATGTCTGAGATGTACCAAAGGAAAATCTCAAAAGGGGACCATTCCCCTCATATAGCAGGTCCACAGGTTTGGAACAACCCGAGGAGGTTTGAGATTCATGATTGGGAATCTCATGTGTGTAGCTGGAAGAAATCCCTCTATGGCTTGAAGTAAATCACCCTGGGTTTGATATGAGAGGATTGATAGTTGTCACATGAAGCTGAGATTCACTAAGAATGAAGTCAATCCAAACCATTGTTTGAAGGTTGTGGATGATAGACCTCTATGGTGCCCTAGGACGCGGTCATATACGCTGCAACAGGAGCCATGTATATGCAATAAAGGGGAGGCCTTAATCCGTAGTAAAAGGGAGCATTTAGCCACTATCAAGAAGACCTAAAAAGAGGCTCCTATCCGTTGTCCTGAAAGTGCCCTTAACACTGGCCAAGGTGAAGCCATCGTAGAGAAGAGAAACCTTAGCAGCAATGAGGAGGTCTGGCTGTAGGCTTATGGAAGACCCATGAATGGTCTCTCATCCACAGCTAGAAGGGTTGCTAAGTCACAGTAGAAGGAAGCTTCGGCATCGTTGTAGGTGACAGCTCACTGTTGTAGATGTTAGTACTATGATAAAGGTTGTTCCAAGTATGAGAATGCTTGCAAGTGGAAGTCACAGTCATAAGGGAAACTTATGTAATGAAGGAGTCTACACTCAGACTTATCTCAGACCATGTAGGGCTGGCTTCAAATGATTGGATGCTAACATTCTGAAGCACTGATGATTATAAAGACATTTATTTATGTGTTGTTATGTGCTAGGCCATAGGCCATAGCATCATAGCATGGGTCTCTTAGAGCTGCTCTATTGGTCAAAGATTATGAAGGAAGATTAATGCAGCCACAGGTTCCCTCTTCAGATCAGCAGCTCTTCACTGTCAAGGGAAATGTTATAGTTCTATCATTGATTCAAGACTGTCATGGCAATTCAGGATTGCATCTTAGATTAGTCATCATTAACAGAATGATGGACTTACTGTTGTTCTCATAAAATCTCAGATTTACGTATATGTACTCTCTCTCTCTCTACTGAACTATTGAAGAACATATAAGAAGAATTGAACAAGGGTTTCCCCACATTGGGGTTTGTCCTTGGCTAGCGCCACATCTTGTGTGCTCTTGGCTTGGCTTGTCTTCTGTGATTTATGTTTATGTTCTATCTGCATTTTACTTTAATGCTGATGTGATTGCTAATCTGGAGCTAACTATTAAAGTTGAAATAAATTGCTCTAAGCATAAAACATACCTAAACTTAACAAACTCCGCTTCTCCCCAGCAATTTTGAAATTGCCTCTAGAGGGTACTGCGCTGCTCTGCGTCAACCTCACTGTGTTGCTTACAGTCACAAAGGGTTTGGTCTTGCCCTCTGAAGCTCTCCATTTAGGTAGCAGGGCATGGGAGGCTCACCCTAGGCAGTTGGTTGAGACATCGCGTGCCATGGGCCGAGAGAAGACTCCTGAGTTGAGACACTTGGTAGGTGCACGAGTTGATGGTTCCAAACTTAGGGATGCCATGGTTGATTGTCAAGGTAGCATATGTTCCATCCCTAGGCTCACACTTGGGGAGGTCACAAAGAGGGAGTTACATGGTGCTTTTTCAGTTGGACAGCTCGAGGCGTTAGGTGAGCATGAGGTGCGGAGGACGGTAGTCCTTGTTGGAAGGATGATGCCTAGGCTTCTGGCAGTACATGGGCACATCATCAAGCGCTAGGATAACAGATCTCGTGTAATTTGGTAGGCACAGAGCAACTGGTATTCTCGGCACAGGTTCTTAATGCTCAATGCCTAACTATTGGATACCTATAGGGCGAAGAGACGGGGCACAAACGGGGCACAAACGGGTCCCAATAGCTAGCAGCATATCACAGCGACAAGCAGAGAGGATTGGGGGTTGTCGACCTCCAGTATGGTTATGGGATCCAGGGATCCAATTGATTGGTGGGATACTCCACTTCTCAGTGAGCATGGTCGAGATAACAGGTGGACTGATTCATTCATAGGCGAACACATGGGGGATCATCAAAGCCCTCACCATAGGACAAGGACAATTGTTGCGCAAGATTGGGGCTAGCCATGGAGTGATAGGCACTGGCACTATTGATGTTGAAATTTCTAAGTCTAACCCGTTAGAAATTTTTCCTGCACTATCTGGTTTATTTCACCTACTTGTTTAATTTCTTAACAAGTTATTTAACCATACAAATACTGAAAATAAACACAAATGTAGTCTCAACCATCTACAGATCATCAACTAAAAGAATAGACAAACACACAAGGGGCACCATTATTTTTGGACAATCATCCCTAGAAAAACCCAACTTGTGAAAACCGGTGCAGTAGTTCTAAGGGTTTATATTAAGCAGCGTTCTTGAGTACAACTGGGTGCCAATCTGGCTCACCCCACAAAGAAATCAATCTGGCTGTAATACCTCTCTTCGGAAGCAGATATTCGGCAAGCCTTCTCCACGAAAAACTCTCCAATGCCTCTTTGAGGCTCTGCGTCAAACCCCCTGGCCTTTGCGTCAGCATGGAACCCTCTGCATCAGCCTTCTGATGCTCTGCACAAGCTCTCTGGCCCTCTGCGCCACTCACGTAGGCCCTGGTAGCCTCTATGCAATCTCTCTAGCCCTCTGTGCCACTCACCCAGGCCCTGGTAGCCTCTACGTAATCCCTCTGGCCCTCTACCTTGCTCCTACGTAGCCTCCTCTGCCTCTGCGCTGGTCCTTCGGCACTATCTCTGCCTCAATGCTATGCACTCACTGCCCCTCACTGCAACTCTGATCACTTGTTCGATTTCTTTCAGCAAACCCCACTCCAGAAAATCGAATTCACTGATCAATCTTGGTGTATCTCCAACTGACCCTCAAGCCTCCTCATATACTTTTTTTGTCGAGTCTTCAACTATTGATTTGGAGTAGCATCCGATGTGCTCTAGCCACTAAATTTGGTGGAGAGGTTGCGGCACATGATATCTCCAATATCTAGAAAGGGTTTGGGCAGATTCTAAACAAATCAAGAGATATTAAAATAATTAATATTTTTAAAGGAGTCCCTAAGTCCAAACTTGGGGAAAATAAAATATTAATATGTATTAATATGAATCTGTGTTAGAGTGGTCCAAAAGACATGGATCAAGCCAGATCTAATCTTAGCCTTTGATTGGGGACTTAATCTTGGTCGTTGAGATGTCAACAGGAAAAGTATAAGAGGATTGAGGGTCACTTGGAAAGTACACCAAATGATCAGTCATTCTGTTCTATAGAGCGGGGTTTGCTAAGAGAGATAGAATCAGTGATTTGGAGAGCAGCTGAGGGGAATTGAGTACAAAGAAACATATAAGGCAGAGATTGTGCCGGAAGAGCAGTGCAGCAGCCAAGGAGAGTGACGCAGAGCTAGCAAGGGCTCACACAGGGCCACACAGAGGTAGTCAAGTGCTATGCAAAGCACCAGAGAGGCCAGCGTGTCTGACACAGAGGCCCAGAAAGCTGACGCAGGGCCTCCTGGGGCTGATGCAGGCCAAGAAAGGCTAACGCAAGGCCAGCATGAGATAGAGAGCGGCTGACGCAATCCAGATTGCGGAGACGCTGGGGTTGCAACGCAGTTTTCTGCTAGAGAGCTGCCAGAAGGATTTTCCGGGGTCAGCCAGGAGATTTCTCTCAAACTGTGAGGTATAGCTTTTAAGGAAGTCCTCTATTGGCTAAGCTAATTTTGGCACCTAGATTGTACTCTGATATTGCTTAATAAGAAAACCCTCAGATAGTTGCATCGGTTTTCCCGCATTGGGTTTTTCCGGGGACATTGGTCCAAAAATAATGGTGTCATGTGGTGTGTTTGTTCTTATTTCTTTCAGTTGCTGATCTGTAATATGGTGAGCATGCACTGGTGTTTATTTTCAGTATTTACTTTGTAAATAGCTTGTTAAAGGAAAAATAACAAGTAGGTAGGAATAAATCAGAAAAAAGTGCATGAAGGGTTTCTAAGTAAGTAAACTTAGAAACTTCAACATGGTATCAGAGCGTGATTGCAAATCACAAGAGGACTAAAAGACATTAGCCAAGCAAAGCAATAGTAGCAGAAAACAGTTGTCCCGAGGTGACAGAAGTTGTTTCTAGTAGCGCAAAAGCCAAGGAAGTGTGACACAGAGCTAGCCAGAGCCACGCAAAAGAAGTCAGGAACTGCGCAGAGCCTCAGAGAGGCCAACATTGCTAACGCAGAGGACCATAGGGCTGACGCAAGGCATCCCAGGGCTGACACAGACCCATCCGGGGTGACGCAAAGCCAGCATGAGGTAGAGAGGCGCTGACGCAGTTCACAGAGAGGCAGTTGCTGGGGTCTATAAGGCTACAGGAATATTGCAGAGTGGAGCTGGTGAGGTATTGTAGTCAGAACAGTACCTGACAGAGTAGGGCCAAAGGAGTTGTTACCGAGGGTTTCTAGCCGAGGAACATAGATCCGCAGTGCAATTGCACAAGACGATCAGAGTAGGGGGCATCTCGACAAGCGGCAAAAGGATTTCCAGGAGGGAAATCAGGACTCAAAGGGAGTCCAAAAGAGAACTTCCAGACATGAAGTAGAGACTCAGAGGAGTCGAATAGAGAACTTCCAGGAGGGACGTAGAGGAGCAGCATGGCACTACACGGGGTAAGAGACCAGGATAGACTGGACAGAGCATCGAACTTCGCAGTCTGGAAGGCTAGAATCTTATCAGTGCTTGACAGGAATCGTGTCAAGAACTTTGCCTTGAAGGTTATAGCTATCCCAGTCAACCCCAATGATAACGACAAGTACGAGGAGGCAATGGCGAGGGACAAGTGTATCATCCTTGACGGAGTCATGACCATGTAGTTCCACACATTGCTGAGAAGGAAACGGCATATGAGATGTGGGAGGCCCTCAAGAAATTGTGCTAGCATACTTTTGTGCAGAAAAGAATGCTACTTGAGAATCAGTTAAGGTCGTATTAGATGAAGAAGGGAGAACCGATTAACACTTTCCTCGAAGAACTGGATGAAATCCGAGATCAGTTGACTGCTATAGAGGCGACCCCAGATCAGGAGCTGATGGTGAGGACAGTCCTGAATGCTGTCTCAAAAGAATGGGAAGTATATGTCCAGAGTATACTGGGTAGAGGGACACTTCCACCTTGGGATGAGATGTGAGCAGCTCTTCACCAGGAAGAGATCAGAGGGCAGTCAAAGACGGGTAGCAGCAACAAGGGGATCAAAGTCAAGCAGGAGGAAGATGTGGCCCTAGCATTTGAGGGAAAGCAGGAGAAGTGGAAGAAGAAAGATCTCTCCAAGATCAAGTGCTCCCTGTTGACCACTACATGTCAACTACCCATAGCAGTACACCCCCTTTTTCACAAAAGGGATAGCGCTTAATCAACGTGTCCGTGCCATTCAACTATCATTATCAGCTCGATCATGTTATGTTGTAAACCCAGTTTGCATGTGTAAATTGTAGATAATCTTTGCAGATCTGTGTCATGTATGTATTTGCCTAGGTAAACCTAATCTTCTAATGATGATCTACGTCCCAGACGGTTTTTTGTCTCACCGACTCATGGTCGGCAGAGTTTTCCTTCAACCTAAACCCAAAGCCAGAATGGATTTTGTCATTAGAATCTTAGGGGAATCCTAGTATGCTTCGAGTCTATGTAAAAGTAATTTGGAAATAATCCTAGTTATTTGGTTCGGTTATTACAAATTACTTGATCTGCTAGATTATATTTGGGTCACAGAACCGGGTAGTCTATGAGGGTCTTTGTCAAATGGGTTTTCCCCCCTTGAGATGTAAAATTGTAAAAGTCATGATGTAAAGTGTCTTGAGGGTTAGAAAATGTTTTATCCCCTCATAAGTCCTAGTCCTAGGTGATTTTTCCAAAGGCTAAGTTCGAGGGTCCAATAAAAATAATAAAAAATAATAAACTAAAAAAATTAAAAAATAACTAAAAAAAAAAAAAAAATAAATTAAAATTTAAAAATAAATGAATTTGAAAAAAACAATAAAATAATAAAATAATAATAAATCAGAGTTTTGAGGAAATAAATGCAAGATTTTAATTTTTTAATATATTAAAATGCATTTAAAATTTTGACAGATGAGATTAAAAGAGCTTTTGATCCTCATCGACGGTCGAGATCATTTTGACATGGATCACTCGAACTAGCCATTGGGAATTTCTCCTTTAAATAGGGTGTCAGGGGTCATTTGAGATCATTCGATCTTAGAGTCATGTGCTAAAGAAAGCTCTCTTGTACTCATTTTTCATGTGCAATAAAGAAAGACTTTAGGGTTGAAATCTTGCTGGTGTTAGTCTTCTGGAAGTGTTGTAAAATGTTTTATTTTTCTACATAATTTTATTTTCAGCCATTCATGATAGCTTGATGAAGAGTGATTTTAAACACAGGTATCTTGTTTGGTCACTAGGGTTTGAATGGTAGTTAAATTTCTGAATATGATGGCAGGTATCTTCATTACATTTGGATTTTAGTATCGTTTTTTCGTTCTTCGTTAATGGTTGAATTAAGATGTGCAAGGAACCCTTTTTTTAGACTAACGGGAGTTCGGGGAAGTTCTCGGCTAAACCAACCAACTCCGAATTGCATTTTCTGAAGAGCCTAGCCAATTTTGATCCCGAGCTTATCATTTGAAATTTTCTGGTGAATGCATGAAGGGTTTTCTGAAGCATGTCATCTTATATTCAAAATCTTAAAAAATATTGTTGTGGCATACTAACAAATCTCGCTGCTTAGAGTCGTTAGTTTATAAATATTGTAGCTGTTTAGCTAGTTTTTGTGTTTCTTTTTAGGTTTAATCCTTGCATATATTATTTCTGGGTGTTCTGTTTTTGCCATTGCAGGTTGCAGGTCTGAGGAAAATTTTTTGTTTGAAACCAAATCTAGGCCCGGGAGGGTAAGATCTGGCCTCAAACTAGTTTTTGCAGGTGCATCGTTTTGCAGTCCAGGGTTTCAGATATTGTCCAAATCTAGAGAAATTTTTTGGGGTTTTATTTGGCAGCAATTTTCCATTTTGTTTATTGTCCCGCAGAGTTATTTTCAAAAATTCATTAAGTGTTTCGCTAATGTCATATTTGCTTCAAACTGCACCCATACTTCTTCTCTCACCTGCAAACGAGGGGCAGCCCTTCCATTCCATGACTTCTCAATTCGCTGTTGATCCTACATGCATCCTGTAGCAGTCGTCACACTTTCCAGCTGCACGAAATCATTATCTTTCCCTCGCTACAATTTCAAGCCATTTCCCTCTGCGTTCCCTTCTCCTCATTCCCTTCATGTTGCCTCCGTCTACCCATCTCCTTGCCATCCCGCAGCTCCTATCCTTCTTCTTTCCCACTAGCAAAAACTCAACTCAGCTGCCATCCTACGTATTTCTTCTCCCTTCACTCATCCAATTTTCTCCTCGTTGCTCCTCCACGCCTTTTGTTGTTCGATTCCACGCAAACCTACAATCCAACTGCTCCAGACACCGTCGTCAGCGTGCAACAGCGAAACAATAAACGCACTAAAAAAAAAATCTATGCGTGAGGATTTAGCTCTTGTATTTTTATTTCTTTTGTTTTATACATAGTTAAGTTAGCATAGTTAATTTTTATTATGATATATGCCTAGTTTAAGTTTTAGTTTAAATAGACTTCCTTTTTTTATGTATAAATTTATTAGTTTTAACATGAACAAAATAAAATAAAATAAAATAAAAAAATCCGATTAGTTTTGAATTCCTTTTTATTTAAAAAAATCATAGAAGGCATAAATTTCTTTACATTTTTTTTTTTTTAGGTTCT
Source organism: Pinus taeda (assembly GCA_000404065.3). Taxonomy (NCBI): domain Eukaryota; kingdom Viridiplantae; phylum Streptophyta; class Pinopsida; order Pinales; family Pinaceae; genus Pinus; species Pinus taeda. The sequence goes on from APFE030364348.1 coordinate 13,157, forward strand.
TAGGTTAGAATAGATTTCGACTTCTTTTTTGATTTAGTTTTGTTTTATGAATCCATAAATAAAAATCAAAAATCAAAAAATAAAGTTTAGGTTTTATGATCTCTATTTAGCAGTGTGGAAAAAGTCTGGAATAAATCCCGATTTTTTTATTTTTTTGGCTGGCCGATTAAATCCCGATTTTTTTATTTTTTTGGCTGGCCGTTTAATTTTGCCGACTTTTTTCGAAAAACTCCCGACTTTAACGACTTTTCAAACTTTTGGACCCTTGCCGATTTAAAATCCCGCTCGACTTTTTCCAATTGCTATTAGTAGAGTTTGGGTTTCCCTCTTTTGATTTTGGATTTAACTTAGGGTTAGCTCTCTAATCAATCAAAAAAAATAAATAATAAATAATAAATAAAATTTGGGTTTTTCCTTTCAGTTTGTATAATATTCATGTGTTAGGCCCATTAAGTTAGGTCTCTCAGTTTGATTAGATTTAAATTTTGGTTTTGTTATATTTTTATTTTAAACTTAGATTTATAGCATAAAAATAATAAAAATATAAATAAATCATAAAAAGGTTTTTTTAGTTTTTTTTTTTTTTTTGGTTTTATTTCCAATGATTTTGGATTTTAACAAAAAAAGAAAAAAATCACTATAAAATTATAATTAAAAAAAAATTGAAAGAAAAAGTTCTTTTTGGTATAGCTAAAAGTGCTTAAAGATTTTACTTGAAGATTAGCTATCTGAAAGTGGTGATTCATATTATAAACTGGTTAGCATTTTGTGGTCATTTAATTGATGGAATTGTGCTAAGTCATCATGGTTGCTTGAATGTTTTAATGCTCATCATATGCTACACATCTCAGTAAATATTTTCAAGCAATTGTTGAAAGATTTGTTTATATTTATATTTCTTAAGCATCAAATCAATTATTCGGTTTCCACTTTGTTAAAATTTCTGTTTTCCCACCCCGGTTTTCAGTTTCTCCTTATTTCTCCCATGTAGTTAAATGCCCTTTCC
>APFE030364350.1:1326-39942 GCA_000404065.3 Pinus taeda
ATTTGTGCTCTTTGCCTTCCGATCCAACTTCTTCCATTCTTCATCGGTCACTCCCGTTGGTTTAGTACCCGGATCTACCGCGATCCACTGATCTTTATCCACCAACAGATCCTCCGTCTTGAGTTTCCACAACTCAAAACTCTGACCATTGAACTTCTCAATCTCTATCTTTCCACTGCTCGTCATCTTCTTTCACCACCAGAATCAATCTCGCAGATCTCCCACTGAATAGAGTCTACCACAGGCTCGAGTGAAACCCCTCAGCAATAAAGGCGTCCCCTTGAAGCCAAAACAACTCTGATACCAAATGTAGGTTTTAACCCCATACGAAATTACCTCCATACGAATTCTAAATCACAGGAAAAATAAAAATGCAAGAGCATAACACATAAAACATATACACAGAGATTTCCCACTGGATCCCAAAACCGGGACTCCCAACTTGATTTTTCATTATACTCCTTTCAATGTTACAATACATATTTATACATGCCGAAGCATCCAATACCATGGACCGAAAACCATCACGTCCAATACCATGGACCAAAAAACCATCGCATCCAATACCATGGAGCGAAAACCATCGCGTCCAAAAAACATGTGTGAAAATCATGCACAAAACCATAGGTGGGTCTGTCCAACCTAACATAGGGTCCAAAACCAAAATTTAACTATGTGGAAACAATATAACACAACCCAACATATAATAAGAATTTTGTGTGGGGTTTCCTCTCCAAGAGGGAGAGGTTTCCACCCTAGCAGAGCGCCAAACACTTTGTGTTCTTGTCTCTTTTGTTTTGATAGCAGTTTGATGAAGTAAACACATACTAATAATAATATGAATATCAAGATAAGATAAAATTGCAAAAGAACTTCATAAAACGTTATCATGCTAAAGAATAATCTTGTTAATTTTGATTGCCCTGGATCCTTCAACACACTTTACTGCAACGTAAACATTATGGCACATGTTGTTGTATGTCAGCCACCAGAACCATACATTTCTCTTTGGGCTGGCCTGATTTTCCCCCTGAAAATTTGGATCCATGTATTAGCTCGAGTCTACCTTGATGAAGGGCTATTGAACCAAGTCCCCTTTATTCTGTTTTTTCAACTGCGTGACAATTGGAGTGTAGCAAAAAGCCTCACTGATAAAATTCCAAAGCACTCCTCTATCTAAGATGTCCTACGCACTAGTCTATAGTCAATGTAGAGGTTGTCTCTAGTAAGCCTTCTATATCTCATGAAGCACTTGTGCTATAGGTTCTAGAAAAAATGATAACATCTTTTGGTTCCATTACTAGGGAATGTATTAGAATATTTTTCCTTCAGTATGAAATTTTTTTACATTCCCTCTGTTAGGTGAGCAAGGTAAGTATTGGTAGAAGATCTCTCACATTTGTGACTACACTCCTTCAATTTTATGGTAAAAATCCTAGCGACTCCACTGTCCATATATCTATTTGATCATCCTAGATTTCAAGAAGTCTCATACTCACTTTGATGCTAAAGTAGTAAAAAAAAATCCCTACCTTTTAAATTGAGATCACTCACCTAGGGGGTTTTCAAAATGGCCATTCTTGCATTCTTGGCCAGCCAATTTTCCCCACTAGTTTTTTCTTCTATTGTTCGTTATCTCATCCATGTCCCTTCATTTCATGAATGGAATACCTATTTGCCTAGATTCATTGGAAACACAGATAGAAGCCCAGACCAAAACCTTAAGGATTTTCATGAATGCATGGAAGAAAAGGGTATTATTTTTTGAAGATGCACAAATGAAATTGTTCATGTACTCTTTAGAAGACTATTTTAGAATTTGGTACAGAAAAATACCTCATGACATCATATCTTCCTTAAAGCATTTTCATATGGCATTGAATCACTATTGCAAAAGATTATATCCATCGAATGCTCTATTTGAAAATTGTTGTGCATATTTCAATGGTGAAGATATTCTTGAGGTTAATGACATTTCTAAAGATGTTTGTCGAGCTCCGCTCCAAGAAAAAATTTACCTGCATCAAGAGGCATCACCCAATGATCAAGAAAGAGAAGAAGGAAACATCATCGAGTTGGAAATAAACCATCAAACCTCTTATTTTGCTAAATTTAATGTTTCTCCTTCCTCTGATGTATATGAATTTGATGGAGAGTCAAGTGATGCAGAGCCACAACAATCCCAGTCTTGGGAAGCTACACAAGAAGAGGAGGCCCACTAGGAGGTCAACAAAGAGGCTCCAGTCGAGGGAAAATTTTAAGAACCCCCCTAAATTTATATGTATAATAAATGGGTGTATCCCCATGATATATAGGAAAAATAGAAGGCAAATTTATTAATATAATATATTATGCAAATATAATTTTTTTGGCGAATCTCTCACCAAATTATATTATCTTGTAAAATCACAGTAATTCAGTGGTACAAATTGATGAATAATTTGTACAAAATGGTGAATCGTTAAGAAACACAATGGATTTTGTAGTCTCTTGGCATCAATAGGGTATTCAAGGAGAAACTATAAGAGAAATTGAAAACGTTGTTGGTGAATTTGACCCGAATTGGATCCATGAAAAATTATCAAGTGTCACGATTGTATCGAATCAGGACAAACTTCAAATTTATGAACAAATAGCGATTAGCAATGCCTCTGGACAGTGGCAATTTGTAGCTAGCAAGGAACGACGAGGACCCCAGTCAAAGCGCGATGACTGAGGCCCATGGAGACCGTGCAAGAGACAAAACTGGTAGTTAGGAAGCCTGGATCGGGAAATAGAGGCCATTTCTAATGCGTGTTTAGTGCTAATCGTGCATCGCTGGGAAAAACCCCTCGAAAAGGTAAAGCCTTGAGCCCTCGGTTGCATGGGAAGCCAAGAAACCATGGGGAAAGCGCTAAGGTGAAAGGTGGGTCCCACGCTCCAAAGCGGTGGTATATCAGAGGCACATTGGGGTGATAAGCGGATTTTACAGAAAATAAGTGATTCCATTCAGTGTACAATGCGTGTCCAGTGGATGAGAGAGAAATCCACCTCTCATCGCGTGCTAACAGTCGAGCAAGTCAACCACACAAAATGATAGAACACCGTAGGATCTGGGGGCTCTAGATCTGATAGCAGAGATTGCACCCGATGGAGAAACTGGATTTGACAAGGGAATTAAGCTACATCATATAAAATTTTGAAGTCAAATTTGATCACTGAGTTGGCGGATGAATCATTCCATAGTATAGCTAGAAAACCAAACTGACTAGGAAGAGCTGGCGCAGTTTGTGAGAGGACAAGTGCCCACCTCCTTGTGAGACGTTGGTGATGACGCAAGGGTAGGGAACTCCAAGCTAACAGCATAAGGCGATTCAAAGGGGAAAAAGAGAAATGGAACAGTCAAGGACAAATTGGCTTTAGAAAATGAACAGACAGAGAACAGAACATGAAGACAGAGAGAGCGAGAGCGAAGAAAAGAAAGTAAAGCAAGAAGTACATAAAAGAGAGCTGAGCTAACCTATGGCAGCATCGAGCAGACAAAAATAGGCTTGAGAGGTTCAAGCCATCCTTGTGAGGATACCTATCGAGAATTGAGCACCATTAGACTCATCCCTCTAAAGACCAGAGAGGTCAAGACTTGGTAAGGAAAGACTCTGTGCACTCTAGTGACTTGGGGAATCCAAGAACCACCCTAATAAGCATCCTCTATTTCAAGAGACTCAAGTTGAGCTCCTCATTGTAAATCTTTACTTTAAAGACACAATAAAAGAAGGCCACAACTAAAAGCTAGACCGGAGACGTAGCCCTAGAGAATAGGGTGAACTCCTTATTAATTCTGATATGTTCTTTCATTTATTTATGGTGTTTCTCTTATTATTTTCCATTATTTCAGTGTCTGTGTATTTTGTAATCTGATCGATCCATTGCCTAAAATAACATAGACACACTTTAGCACATGATTATGTAATACCTTCATTCATTGTTTAATTAACTGAGATCACCCATGAGTGAATTTCAGATCAAGTGTTATCAAAGCTTTAGGCTCTTAAGGTTAGACACGCTTGTGTTGGTTTAGTTGTTGAATGCTAACTATATCAAAGCTCAAATTAGGAGAAGGAGAGTTGGTCGAAAATAATCCTAAAATTGGGAGAGTCTATCCTTGGAAGACAATGTCAGAAGAAGGTACTATGGGGCTAGACCCTCAATTCATAGATAGTTTCCTAGCCATAAAGTCCATGGTAGAAGAAACGTATAGGGACTTTATAAAACATAAGGATGAAGATTCATCAGGCTCCAAATAAGACAAAGGAGAAGATGAGTTGCATTCCCATGACCACTCAAAAGGCAAAGGGAAAGAGGAAAGCTTTCTCATGCCTCCTAATAGCCCTAAAAGGAAAGCATCTTTGATCAAACTAGATGTTAAATTTGATTTACCTGTATATGACGGAGAGTTGAATGCAGAAAAGCTGGAAAATTCGATTAGACAAATTGATTTTTATTGTAGAGTGCAAAATATCAATTCAGACAAGAGAAAGATTCAGCTGGCAAGCCTACGCCTTGGAGGGACTCCCTTGGTTTTGTCAGAAGGTAGGACCCAAGCTGACATGAAAAGACATGGTAATATTATCTCTGTTTGGAGTGAATTTGTTTCTGCAATTAAAAAGCAATTCTATCCATTGGCCTACAAGCAGCAAGCCATGATGAGTTGGAAAACTCTTCGACAGTTGAAAGGGAAAAGTGTGCAAGGGTACACTCAAGAATTTAGAAAGAGAGCATTGTTTCTAGGAATCTCATTAGACTCACCTGAGACTCTATTGAAGTACATTGGTGGTCTACACAACTACATGAGGCACACTATCCTCATGTTTAATCCCACTAGTACAGATGAGGTATTTGTACAAGCTACTTATCTAGAGGCTAGAGGAAAGAATGGAAGTCTAGAAGTTGGGGGATCATCTCAATCCATTGCAAGCAAGAATAAGGAGAAAAGAAAGCAGAAATGGAAATCAAGGAAGGCTAACATTGCACTAAAAAGCAAGGCTTCATGCACTCACTGTAAAAAGGATAGGAATGATGATAAGCACTATTGGATTCTACATCTAGAGCTAAGACCTATGAAGTTCGAGGGCAAGAAGAAGAAGACTGCTACAACTATTCAAAAACTTTTGGGGTCAGATTCAGGAGGTGAAACAACCATGAATTATTAAGATATGATTTGACCATGACACTCATAATATGAATTATGGTGGTACATATTCTTGGTGCATTGAGTGCACTTATGCTTGTAGGAAATAATCAATTTCATGATTGAATGTCGTTAAATAAATAACTACTAATACTCCTAAGGAATTGTTGAGTAATGAAATGAGTGACATGAATCCCCCATCCTATAGAACAAAGTGGAATCCCTCATGTATCTTAATGGAGAAAGTTGTTATGTAACTCTATGTTTTGACCCTTTGGGATAGAAAAAATGTTTGATTACATTATGAAATACTTAGAATGTTTGTGATGTAAATATATAATGGAATAATAGTTTGATTTCAACCTATTTGAAAATCCAATTTTCCTATAGAAGGATTACTAGTTGACTAAGAAGATCAACTGTATCAGGTATGTGATGTTGATATTTTGGTGTAGAATGGAACACTACTAGAAGTAAGAAGGTTGATATGCAAGAACAAAGTTGCATTTTGTTCCTAAGAATATAAGTATTGGCACAATTCTTTTCACATATAAAACTTATGAATTCAGTCCGTAATATTGAATGGTAGTAATATATTTTATTGTAGGAAAAGTTGGTCTTGTACAAGGCATCTATATAAGGTTCAAAGGTATCCAAAACAAACATAAAATTAATCAACATTATTTATATTTCAAATTTCAGTCACCATACCTATGATTAAAATAAATAAACATAACAAAAGTGCATAAAAGGTCATATACAAAGCATTAAGAACATTGATTCTCAACAAGAATCACTTATATCAGCAATAAAAATGCTCCATGGCTCACTTCATTGGCTCATTCACTATGGTATTCTAGTATCTTCCCTTTAATCTCTTTAACTACTTGCTCTTGCATTCATGAAAGTAAATGTGTTAATCATAATATGCAAAGAGGGAACTGCAAAAGAACACAAGGAAGAAACTAGACTATGTGACATTAATAAAATTAGTAAAACACTATAATTGAATACTAGTAAATAGAAAATGAATATGCAAATATTTAAGGACAATTACAATATGTAAATGCATATACGTTAATTATTTCACTATCAACTATCTTACGGATGCATGGCATTTTGAATGAATGTCTTCAACTTAGCTTCAATGAATGCTTTCATTGGTCCCATTGTAAGCTCTAGAATCACATATTGATTCAATAATTTATTTTCTATCTCCATCACCTCTTCTTATAACTGTGTAATTAACTTAGACTTCTCATCATTAATATTAACAAAGCCAACTAAGCATTAGCTAATTTCTTTTGAAATAAAATTAGTTATATCATTGAATTATTTTTCCATTGAGTGTTTTATATTTTCCAATTCAAATGCTAGCATAACTTTTGTAATCAATTCATGGGCCATCCAAATATTGAACAATTTTCATCACCTTTAGAAACACATGATTTCCCCTATCGTTATGTTCTTAGAATTAGAAATAATGTTTTCTAGTGTATTGATTTCTGAATTCAGGCTTTTGTGATATATATTTTACCTCTTTCTTTTGGTAAAAATCATATTAGCATTATGGTATCTACATGTTTTCAACCATATATGTGGCTCATCATCAAAACTAAGATAAAGAGCTCGATCTTACCAAGAGAATAAATAATGGTCATGATGAAAAAAAAGATTCCAAAATGGAATAATAATAATCATACCATGAATACAAATTATTATTAAAAAATATTAAGATATTATTTTAATTGAATAAATATTAATTTAATTAAATAATATTTGAATATTTCTTAATAATAATTATTATTCATGATATGGCTATTTTATTCTATGCATTGGAATTCTGTCTACATTGTTTTGGTTGTTTAATCTCTTACCAGGATCAGACTTAAGGAAATACCCTAAGGAAATTTTGCGCTTATGATTATATGTTAAATTCCATTTTTTGCACATAGTGTTTTCATTGATGATGACAAGATGTCATTGATATCAAAGGGAAGGTTCAAGGCAAGAACAATATCGTTCAAGATGTCTAAGGAATTAGCAAGATTCTCCATGAATAAATATGATAGTTGGATCTTTTAAAGGATCTCATCACACAAATATATAGGTGGTTGAATTTATTGAGTTTTTGATATAGTTATGATAACCAAATGATCCTTCAAACTTAATGGTTGTGTTGGTCTCATTGATACCTTTCCATCACTTGAAAATGAGTGACATGTGGAACCCCTCTCACATTGCCACATGGCATGATGATGTCATTTTGATGTCATCATGTGGGAAACATAGAGCAACATGGCATTCGATGCTTCAGACAACTGAGGTTTGATATTGCAAATCAATGATTTGGGGTTACAAAATACATTGCAATAGTAGAAGCAATTCACTAAATAACGATTAGTGATCACGCATATCAACAGAGTGAAATCAACAATCACACCTATAGCCATGTGGCATATAGATAGTCGCAACCGCCCAAAAATATCACAAGTCGGAAATCGGCTATGTTCAACTAACCACTCTTAATAAATTGCGGGAAGAATATTTTGATAGTGTAAATCACGAGGAAAGAGCGAACATTATTTATGAAGGAAATTAGCAAAAATCCAAGGGCCAATGAGCCTTTTCTCTCTCCTCCACGGTGCCACTTGGAAGAGTATTATTAGATCTGGTAAAGACACAACCAAACTGAAATCATCATGCCATAGCAGTATGAAGCAAACAAGACATGATGATCTGGCACTTTCAGGGGTCTTGTGGGGGCATTTCTGGGTGACACATGTCACCACTCACGAAGTGCCACATCAAAGTGATGATGTCACATCGACAATCACAAATCAGAGGTTGAGGCTTATCAGAATTTTGTAATGCAGTGCCCATATGGGAAAGTGTGATAAAGGGACTTCGTTAAAGGTGTTGGACCATAGTCACAAAGGCATAAAAACCAAAGGGAGAGTTATAGGCTGAGCACTAATTGGCTATTGCAATTGGAGATCACAAATATTTTGCAGCTCGAATATAAAAATCCTTGACTAGAAACCTTTGATATAAAGTTTGAGACCCAGGTCACATCCCTTGGTCCTATGATGAATAAATATCACAAGGGGCTAAACAAAAGGGGGCCAAGGGACATCAGAGCTCAGTATTTTATAATGTTCTGTAAGACTAATAATTGTGATGCAATGATGTCCTGATAGTATGCTACACAACTTTAAAGCCATATGGGTTAGCACCTAAGGCATTGAATGCAGGCATGGAGCGGTGGGAAATAAATATGGATTGATCATTTGGAAGCCTCTATAAAAAGAAACCTAGGACAACAATAACCACATAAATGGATTCGACTACTTCACTGCACATCTTCATAGAGTAAATGGAGGTATTGGACTTAAGACGACTTAATGGATTAGCATGGAGCTCCACTCAGATACATAATGAAGGGTTGTCAGGTCATTCTCCACTTCCATTCTTAATGGGAAAATGTAGTTGATCGCTACCATCTCCAAAGAGTGGTGAAGTCAGGCAGTTAAGGCGAAAGTGATAGGAACCGACCAAGCATCTAGAGGGATGCATTGTAATAGAGATGTGGCCTGATCAAGGGCATTCATAGGAACAATAGAGGGATACTTCCTCCATAATCTTTATGTTTTACATTTTTCTATTATTTTGTAATTTCTGCTTATTTTCAAGAGAGGAATCAAATCCCTAAGAACCATTTTTTACAGCAGAGTTATCACAGGCCAAGACAACTAGTTAATTGACAGCTAGCCCTTTGCTGAGATATTTTGTAAATGTTGATTCAAAGTCCCCCTTCTCTATATAATTAGGGGGAAGAAACACTTAGAATAGGTTATGAAATTCTACTCCCAAAATGATCCAAATTCTATGATTCCACTTTCGTTCTATGAAGCTTGTTCATGAGGAACTTGAGCTATAGATTTCTTAATGTAAATGGATTGGTGAATGGGCCTTATTTCGAAGATTAATGAAACTCTTTGGTGATTCCAATCATGGAAATGGGTAGTATGTTTCCCCTCTGTAAATCTAATTTCATATGTGTTCTTCTTTCTCAGAAATAGTGTAGTGATGCTATCTATTTCCTTCTTATTCATGGATTTATCTAGGCTACTAAATAGAAAACAATACCTATGTATAAGACAAATTTACTTTTGTTACTCTATAACCTACAATACCTGTGTACAAGATAGATTTACTTGTGTTATTCAGTTGACTTGAAGTACCTGTATGACCACATATTTACTCATGTTGTTTGGTGATAAAGGTACCCATGGGGTATATGGAATTAAACCTTAATTTGCATTCCACTCTTTCTTCTCTTTCATCTCCTTCCTCTTGGATATTTATGCTAGAATATCGTGGCTTAGGATTCTGTATTGTAATCATCCTTATGCATTGAATCCCCTCCTCGCTTTCCTCCTCTTCACTTTGTTCAAGAAAGTGTAGCTAGGTTTGGTCTTCATAATGACACACTTTGTAATTGATGTAGTAAAAGAGAATAAATTTATTTTGTATACCTTGCATGATGGGTTTCATGAACAAGAAGTGTCATTAATTTAAAGACTTCTTGATGTCTTTGGGATTTATTGATATGTTAAAGATTCATGTCATGTATAAAAGAAGCTCTTCATGACTCTATGTAGATGTATACAAGTCTACAAAAGTATGTAGAAACCCTCCAAAGACCAAGGTAAATCCTCCATTACCAAGCATATGAAGACTGCAAGTAAAACGAGAAGGAGATCATCATGTCTGCTTCAAAATTGAATTAAATGTATATTTAAATGTGATGTCAACTTAGGACTAATAGACACAACATTTCACTCTTGAAGTTGGATTTCATATGGATGTCAGCACTGTAAATACCTCATCAAGGTATCCACAAAAGGCAAACTAGATATCTCATTTTTCCTCTCTAAAATTTTGTATGGGTATACGAGAAGATCCAAACTATAGGAAGGTGTGGTACAGATCTCGGATGGGTACAAGATCTCATTGACAAGGTGCAGGTCCAATATTTCGTATGGGTGCAAGCAGACAAGACTTTGGATGGCACAATGAGCTACAGTCTTGGTGATAACAATAGTGAATCCCTCGCATCTAAATCTCAGTAGTCTCAACATAATGGAAAGGATCATTCATGAATGTGACTATCACAGTCTTGACATTCATTCCATACACAGTCACCTACTTGATAAACACTACCTCAAACAAAGTCACAGTCTGGACATCATTGTGAGGAGAAGGGTCATAGTGATATAATCTTGGCATAGCTACAACATAATTTGGTGAAAGTGCAGACATAGTCCTACTCTCAAGTAAGAAGGATCTCAATGATACTCTATTTCAGCATAATCATGCCTATCTCATAGTGTTGATGAAGAGGATCCCCATGATCAACCTGTCTCGTCATACCTTCTAGGATAGTCATGATCCAAATTGTAACCATGATCTTGATGGTGGTATAAAGAGGACCTCAATGAAGGTACATAGATCATCTCAGTGGTGATTTCGGGGAAACAATCATGGTGCAAAGATCATTTCAATGAATATACTAAGGAGCATTCATGGTGTAGCAATGATGCTCTCAATGCTAGTAGCAGTAATGAAGATCTGAGTAGTGTAACAAAAGTGATGATCTTAGAAATGATGAAGAAGAGGATTGATATCTTGTTCTTAGAGTGGTAGAATAGGTGAAGGGTCATGGTCTTCATATTCATCAATTGGAATCTCTATAAGAATAATTTTGTGCAGGTCTTCCTCTTGGTTTGGCCTTGGCAGAAAGCCAAAAACTTTCTGTTCTTCTCTCTTTTGGTTTGATAGTAGTTTGATGAAGCAAACACATACTAATAATAATATGAAGATCAAGCTAAGATAAAATTGCAAAAGAACTTTAAAATTTATTATCATGCTCAACGATAATTTCATTAATTTTGATTACCCTATATTGTTCAACATGGTTTCAGAGTAAAGGTTTAGAAGTCAGAGGAAGGGTAGAAAATAGACATTCACATATCAAGCTTCAAGCAAAGGATCAAGAAAGATACAGGAATCAAGATCTACATTCAAAAATCAAGACCTAGATCAAAGAAGAATCCTACAACAACATTATACAATAACAAGGGTTTTGGATAACAACAGTCAAAAGATGAAGCGTTTAGATCTCAGGTTACATGTAAACAGCTTTGGTGACTCACTCAGTTTTGATCTACAACATATCAGTGATAGTCACTATCTTAGATTGAATCCTTTATATGAAGAACACAATCCTGAAATCTCAGATTATCATAACTTAATGATACATATTTGAGGGCATGTCATGGAAATCAACCTCAATTCGATGTTGCATACAACAAGGTCCCTTATATAGACCAATTAGATCATCAACGCGGTGGAGATAAATCAAGATAGATCATGGAAAAGATGAGAATATTCCTACCAAGGATCTCAGTCAAAGGAAGCATCAATACATTAGCTCCAACTACTGCCAACATGATCAAGGTGACATTTTCATCTTCACAACTCAAGTAAGTATTTTCATTAATCAAATTTGGTGAAATGACTTCATGATTGCAAGAAGATCTATGGGTTAGATGGGTCATCAGAGGTTCTTGCATGGAATAAGAAGGATTGTCATCATCTTTATGGAGAAGAGAATTCAATAAACATATCAAAGTCTCCTTTGAATTCATAAGAACTCTTAAGGTTCTCTCTTTCATACGTAGCAAGAAAGGAGACATAAAAGGGATACATGAAATTCTAGAAGATATACTCTCTGAACCGTAGAAAAGAAGGTATCAAAGAATGAAGAAATATCTTCATGAGATCTCAATTGGTAGATCTGAAGAAAGATGATAAGAAGATAATCATCTCTGTTCTTAATAAGCAAGATGGAAAGTGTCCTTTCGACATGTAAGTTTCCTTGTACAACAACCTGTGGTATCTATTCTAGATGGATAAAGGAAAAGTTGAGGACAAAAGTGTTAAAGGTTAATAAGGCTTAAACATGTGAAGAAAAAGTAGTGGAAATTTTCAAGACATAACAGTATAGCAAATATTAAATGTTGTGAAAATAAGCTCATATTGCTAGAAGGATGAGGAAGCTAAAGAAAAGGGTCAAGGAAAGAGCGAGTAACAAACCTCTTCTATGAGTGAGATGGTGTCCCTCTCAAAAGGGTCCTATCAGAAGTCATTGCAGATATTACCATGGTAATAAGATGCATCGTCGCATTATGGAATCATTTAAAACAAGTGTTCATGATATCACCATGGGAATCATAAATGAAAAAATCCATGGCAGTCAAACATGAAGGACATAGCTCTTGGGAATCTCGTTGGAAATTAAAGGGAAGGTAGAAGTCATCCACAATAGAGGAAACATTTTCTAGATCAGGGTATGCAAGATCCTGAAGATTCTCTGATAGAAACCTCAGTGGAGGATCCACTAATCTGGGATGGAAGCAAGTGTTTCATTAGGAAATTCAACTTATGGAATTGACAAGATGAAGGCCTGATGACATGAGAAATAAAGCACATCAAGGGATTGAATATCTTTTCAATCAAGGAAGTTGCAGGAACGAGCCTAGATGATCTAAAGGTAAAACGAGGTATGTATGGTTTTGTTTAATATTGTAATATCATGTCATATGGTTGCAGGTAACATTGATCAACCATGAACAAGAGAAAAAGGATCTCCTCCTTTCAAAGGATGCAAAAAGGCATAAGTCACACTAGATGAAATCAACATAATATGTCCTCATTTGAGGTATAAGGTGGTTGACTACAATTAAAAAAACTCTGATTGAAGATTCCTAAGGATGGAAGGTGTGAGGATGGAAGAGATCATTAAATATGCAACCATGATGAAGGCAATTGACATCCAAAGGATCAGGAATATTTGACTAGGAAAACTCCCGAAAAGATATGGAGACTCTGATGGAAGTCTAAAACGATGAAGACCCTTGACAACTGATATCTTTGGGAGATGTGTCAACATGTATGCGAGGTGTTGATATCTACAACAGGATGTCACTTGAAAATATCATCACCAAAAGGTAATATGTGATTTGTTTTTGGTTTCTGACCTCATGGAGAATGTCTAGGTATGTGCACAGGGCCATGGTAAGAAGAGTTTTGAAGGACATCACAACTATGTACCTTGTGATCTAGATCAATCACCATTGAAGGAAAGGTGAATATAGATGGCCCTATGAAGGAGGACCTAGATATAAAGCCAAGGAGGTACTTTCTGGGAAAGAAGGAAAGACATGATGAAAGAAACTGATGGATGGCTAAACCCTACATATGAAGAAATTGATGACATGAAGGTCTGGGATCATCAATCAACTAGAAGACACTATAAAGTATTGATGATATATTTCCTGTTTAAGAAGGATCTCTAGGAGGTTTGTATGAGTAAAGGAACTCGAGTAGGTTTCTCAGTGAAGAGAAACTTGGAACTCATCGTTAGTTAAGAGGTAGAGTTAGACACGACATTCATGTCTTTAGTTTGGAAGAAATAATGGGGGACTGTATAATCATCTGGCATCGAACACTCTTTGAGGATGTGGTAAGGCATCCAAGACAAGAGTAGGCAAGAGGGTCAATATTCTTGAGGGTTGGGAACCCAAGATGAGAATATTCCTAGTAGGGTATACTCAAAGAACACCCAGGTGGGTATGACACTAAGAGAGATAATGATGATTCATGGCTATCAGTCATTGGTCTCGCCAACATTGTGTGCTATGATCTAAGTGAGAGATAGAGCTATTAGTTAAGGCCTTGTTATATGAAAATAATGTTGATTGAAATGATGCAATAATAGATGGATTGCAAATCCCAATCTTCTTATGAGAAATTAGAATGACCAAGTACCATTGTGAATAACTCTCTAGTTAAGAGGGAGTGTTCAAGAAAGAGTAACTAGGTTCGGTCTTCGTAATGAAACGAGCTTTCTGAATTATCTAATAAAAGAGAATAAATTTATTTTGTATACCTTGCTGCATGGGTTCCATGAGAAAGAAGCATCATTAGGTCAAAGACTTATTCTTGATATCTTTAGGATTTATTAATATCTCAAAGAGTCATGTCATGTATAAAAGAAGCTCTTTATGAGTCTATGTAAATGTATAAAAGTATACAAAATTATGTAGAAACCCTACAAAGAAAAATATAAATCCTCCATTACCAAGCACAGGAAGGATGCATGAAAAAAAAGACACAATGTTTCACTCTTCAATTATGCTTGAATATGGACGTAAACACTATAAATACCCTGTCAAGGTATCCACAAAAGGCAAATCAAGTCTCGCATTTTTTCCTCGATGAAATTTCATATGGGTATAACAGAATATCCGCACTACAGGAAGGCATGGTAAAAGTTTGGGATGGGTACATGATCTAGGTTAAAAGGTGCATGTCCAATATTTCATATGAGTGCATGCAGACAAGACTTCAGATGGCACAGTTAGCTGCAGTCTTGGTGATAATGACAGTGAAGACCCTACATATATATATTTGTAGTATTGTCATAATGGGAAGGAGCATTCATGACCATGACTATCATAGTCTCAACATTCATTCCATATGTAGTGACCTGCTTGATGATCACTACATCAAACACAATTACAGTCTAGACATCATTGTGAGAAGGGTCATAGTGATAGAATATTGACCTAGCTACAACAGACTTCAGTGAAAGTGCAGACACAACCCTAGTCTCAGGTAAGAAGGATCTCAACGATACTCTATTTCGGCATAATCATCATTGTCTCATAGTTTTGATAAAGAGGATCCATGCGATCAAACTATCTCGGCATACCTTCTAGGACAGTCATGGTAGCAATTGTAACCATGATCTTGATGGTGGTCTAAAGAGGATCTTGGTCTAGTACACATCATTGCATACATATCATTCATGATATCTTTCTTGAAGATCATGATCTCGATGAAGGTACATAGATCATCTCAGTGGTGATATCAAGCAAACAATGATAATGAAAATATCATTTCAGTGAAGATCCTAAGGAGATGTCATGGCGCAATAATGATGCTCTCAATGATGGCAGTAGTAATGAAGATCAAGGAGTGATGTCTTGGTCTTGAAGAGGTACAATAGTTCAAGGGTCATGGTATTGTTATTCATCAATTGGAATATCTATAAGAAGAATTTTGCATGGGCCTTCCTCTCTAGGAGGGAAAGGTTTTTGCCCTGGAAAAAATCCAAACACTTTGTGTTCTTGACTATTTTGTTTTGATAGTAGTTTGATGAAGAAAACACATACTAATAACAATATGAATATCAAGATAAGATAAAATTGCAAAATAACTTCACAAACTGTTATCATGCTAAATAAGAATCTCATTAATTTTGATTTCCCTAGATTCTTCAACACACTTTACTACAACGTCAATATTAAATTTCCTATTGTTGTGTGTCAGCCACTAGAACTAGACATTTCTCTTTGAGGTTGGCCAGATTTCCCCCCTTTACATTTGGATCCATGTATTGGCTTGAGTCTACCTTGATGAAGGGCTATTGAACCAAGCCCTCTTTACTCTCTTTTTTAAACTACGTGACAATTGAAGTGTAGAAGAAAGCCTCATTGATAAACATCCGAAGCGCTCTTATAACTAAGATGTCCTAGGCATTGTTCTACAATCGACCGAGAGGTTGTCTCTAGGAATATTTCCATATATCCTAAAGCTCTTATGCTACAAGTGCTAGAAAAAGCGATAACATCTCTTTGGTGTTGTTGCCTTGGAATGGATTAGAACATTTTTCCCTAGGTAAGACATTTGTTTACATTCCCTTTGTTATGTGAGCAAGGGAAGGGTGCATTGGAGATCTCTCACCTTGGCAACTCCACAATTTCAATTTTATGGTAAACATCCCGATGAATCCATTGTCCATATCCCTATATTATCATCCTGGCTTTCAGGTAGCCTCATACTCACTCTGATGCTAAATTAGCCGAAAATTTTCCCTACCATTGAAATTGAGATCACTCACCTAGGGGGTTTTCAAAATGGTCATTCCTTCATTCCCTGCCAACAAATGTTCCCCACTAGATTTTTCTTCTATTGTTGGTAACCCTAATCATGTCCCTTCATTTCATGAATGGAATACCTATTTTCCTAGATTCAGTGGAAACACAGATAGAAGCCTAGACTAGCACCTTAAGGATTTTTATGAAAGCATGGACAATAGGGTAATAAATTTTGAAGATGGAAAAATGAAATTGTTCATGTACTCTTTAGAAGATGGTTTTCGAATTTAGTACAGAACAATACCTCATGATAGCACATCTTCCTTAAAGAGTATGGCTTTCAATCATTATTGCAAAATATTATATCTGTCATATGCTCTATTTGAAAAATGTGGTGCATATTTCAATGATGAAGATATTGCTGAGGTTAGTGACCTTTCTGAAGATGTTTGTGGAGATTTGCTCCAAGAAAAAATATACTTGCATCAAGAAGAATCACCCAATGATCAAGAAAGAGAAGAAGGAAACATCATTGAGCTACATATAAACCCTCAAAGATCTTATTTAGCCGAATTTGATGTTTCTCCTTCCTATGATGTATATGATTTTGATGGAGAGTCAAGTGATGCCGATCCACAACAATCCTAGTCATGGGAAGTTGCAAAATAAGACGAGGCCCACCAAGAGGTCAGCAAAGAGGCTCCCATCCAGGGAAAATTTTAGCAACCCCCCTAAATTTATATGTATAATAAATGGTCGAATCCCCATGATACATAGGAAAAATGGAAGGTAATTTTATTAATAGTATAATATGTAAATATATTTTTTTAGCCAATCTCTCACCAACTTATATTATCTTGTAAAATCATGCCGAATCAGTAGTACAAAATGGTGAATCGCTAAGAAATACAAGGGTTATTGTTGTATCTTGGCACAAAGAGGGTATTCAAGAAGAAACTGTAGAACAAATTGACAACATTGTTGGTGAATTAGATGAGCTTGACTAGTTACCATCAAATGCACCACTGTAGTGACTAAATCATATAGATTTGAAACTAGCAGTCATCGCCTAACAACAAATAGGCCGAAGTAAAGTAAGTTTTTGTTTTTAGTTAACAAAGGTAGTTAAAATAATTAGGCTATAATCACTTATAACTTTAGAATGTAGTTTTTCATATTGAAAAGTTGAGAACCATGAGTATTTCTTTAATATGAGGTAAATTATCAACTTTGGAAGCTTGATTCCCTTCACTTTAGGTGGAGGAATCTTCCTTGGAAACTCAACTTGATAATGAACTTGTTCTCTTCCTTAATCTAACCTTCAAAGGATACTATGATACCTCAGCTTCTTCTACATTGGACAACACCCTTACTTCACATGTATGGTGTAGATAAATAAAAAATAAATAAAAAATGGCCTCAGTTATATTTTTCCTTCCTTTGCTTGGTTACATGATTCCTTGATGAACTTCGCACCTCCTATTATAGACTTCTCCTTGACTAAATTTCTGTCTCTGAAATGAGGCCAAGCTTCCCTATTTATAGTGGTTGGAGCATCCATAATAAGATGACTTGAACTATGGTTGAGCCGACATATCTTTCTAGAAGAATTATTATTTCATTTAAGGTTGACTTGAAGGAGATGCTTGAGCTTGGCCTTGTTGAGCTATTTGACTCTTTCATTGACTCATAAACAAATGTAACATGCCCAAGAAGGGTCCTTCATACATGACATTGACTCAATTTAAATTTATAACCAATCATAAGAGCTCCCAATGAGATACATTACTAAACATAAAATTCCTTGCTCATGAAACCCATGAGACGAGGATTACAATAATAATTTTATTTTTCTTCTTTACATGAACTACATAAAATCACAAATACACATGTCATTATGAAGATTGAACCTAGTTACACTTCTCAACAAATAGAAGGGACTAGCATCCATAACCATGGTGAAAATTCACAAAACATTTACCTTTTCTCTCTCTCCTAAAATTTGTACCCTTCAAGGTAAACTAGTAGGATTAGGGTCTAAGGTCGAATTCAACTAGGGAAAGACATTGAGTTGGTTGGAGGTTGTTCTAGCTCAATGAGCCTTGAAATACCAAAATACAACAATTTGCATGATTGGAAGTCCTTCGTTAGGGATGACATCATCAACCCTAGGATATTCTAGGGCTTGAAAAACAATAATTCTACACTAAGGCTTCAACTTAGGGTCATTTTGAAGGTTTTCCTTTCCTATTGTTGATCATATCACTAAGAAAACATTTTATCTCTTTTGTATGCCTAGTTGGGCTAATTTTGAAAGTATGCATTGAAAACCCCAGGCTAGAAGTTCATCTTTATAAGCTACTTCATAAGTACACCACTCCTTATCCAATAGAATCGAGGCTTTTTCTTAGCTTGAGCACCTTGGCTATGCTTATTGAAGTGTCACCTTTAAACCCAAGACCTAGAACACTCTTTAGGTGACATCAACTGGGAAGCCTCTCGTGTGGTGAAATTTCACTAAAGAGAAAGAGGTGGATTGATGAGGTGACAATATCATCCACCTTATTGTTTTGTCTTGGCCTGGCTTTTACCTTGTGAGACATATCACAAGACCTAATAGAGCTTAAGTCAACAGTGCTATCATAGGATATTTTATGGGACTTGACAAGACTACTAGTTTGGTGGTAACAGGTCCATGACATGTTAAAATGGGCATATTTCACCCTCTTGTGCCTCTTATACTAGAAAACATTATTTTCTGACGTTGTTCATTGATTTTTTGAAATCCATGGTACTTCAAAATTAAACTTCAGATTTTTACAATTCCATGATGCATGCTCTAACCAGTTGGAAGGCAGTGTTGGTAGGAGGCAACTACTCTTGATTTTCCAGAATTCAATTTACATGGAATCTTAGCAAAATCAAAATTCCACTATATCTAGAAGGGGCAAAATAATGTCATTCTTTATAATAACTCAATGTGAGGATTGTTAAGTTATAGTAATTATTTTTACATCATCTCCAATTAAGCTTTGCAAACCTAGAACTCAACTAAAATGTAGCAATGGGGTTTAGCCATCTAAGGATTTTGAATGGAAATTGAGAAAATTCAACTTGTACAAATAGGTACTGTCCTAGATGAGGTGACCTTCAAATGAATGGCATGCATTATTTTAGGGTCCTATAATTATAGGAAACATGATGATTCATATATTATTTGTTGCTCTCATGATGAAGCTTTGGCTTGCCGACTTGCCCTGCTTCGTCTCCATTTTGCATCATCCTTTACTCAAATTCCTACTTTATCACCCACTTTCGTTTTTAATTCATCTGAATATTACACCAACATAAGCCGAATGCCTGCTTTCCTATCATTAAGAATAGGTTTGTGTGACTAAAAGAAAAAATTATATTTTGCAGAGCTTCCAGTTTTAAAGCCTTGGATTTTATTGAAATTTTCATAAAAAATAAGCCTGAAAGCTTAGCTCCCTCTCCATCTCCATGAGACCTACATTCACAACACCTAAACCTAGCACACCCAACACCAAGCACAGGTTGGTAGCCTTGGGATTATTTTTGTAACTATGGGCTTATATAAACCATCATGAACAATGTTCCCTTGTGAATCTGAGACATATATATATATATATATATATATATATTATATATAATATTAGATATATAGAGAGAGAGAGAGAGAAGAGAGAGAGAGAGAGAGAGAGAGAGTCCCTCTTTTTACCCCTTACTTCACACAAAAGCTATTAATATAAAGTTTTGGACTTTATATTAATTTCTCTTCCCCCTGCAAAGTCAACCAATGGCCCACCCTGCACTAAGAATTAAACCCCCTCCATTTTTATTTGTCTCGAGATTCGTAAAGATAAATGAATGGTTAAAATTCCATATCAAGTTCACTCCATGCCCAACCTTTACCGACCTGATAAAGTGGTTTTGCCCCAAACCCCATATGCTACGTGTCACATGCTAACATAGATCGGGTGATCCCTCTGAAATACCACCTCCTCCAGAAAAGCAGTGCGATGGCTTGGGAAACCACCTCCCCACCCAACCGAATAAACCACTTACCACTCGAGTTCACCCACACTAAATTTCCTTGTGATTTTCACCTATCTTAAAGTTTCTCCATTATATATTTTATATCCTAAGGTATGGTGGACAGGAAAATTATCATATGTGTGTTATAGGAATTAGGGTTAATTAAGTGAAATATGAAAGAAAATAATACAGGGATATAAGGCTAAGTTTGTGAAATGGAATTCAAATGTAATTTTTTTTTACATTTATAGGCACATATAAAATCATGTTTCAAGTATTTTACAAGGGAAAAAGAATTTACAGGTGTGGTTAAAAAAGAATTTACAGGGGAAGGTAAAGAACAAGCAACACATGGTTTTGTAAAAACATCAATGTATTTTACAAGGAAGAATGGAATTTACAGGTGCAGGTAAAATGAATTTATAGGTGCAAGTAAAAAGGAATTTACAGGTAAAAAGAAATTTACAGGAGTAGGTAAAATGAATTTACAAAGGAATGTAAAGAAAAAAAAACACATGGTTTTGTAAAACCATCCATGTATTTTACAAGGAGAAAAGGAATCTACAAGTGCAGGTAAATGTTAAGTGTGAAGCCAAATTCACGCAAGATTTTAGATCCTTCTAGATCAGATCTTTCTAGATCTCTAGGATTCTAGATCTTTCTACACCACCATTAATTTCTAGATCATTCCAGATCTCCATCTAAATCACATACACGATTCTAGATCCTTCTTTTGCCTCTATAAATTTGTAATTTCTTTGGCCAAGGGAAGTAAGCCAAGACCCAAGCCTGTTATGTAATGCAAAGTGATTTATGTTTTCCAGTGATTGTCTTATCTATTCTGCTATTTTTGACTGAGTAATCTTGTTGTTTTCTCCATTTTCCCATCCTTGAAATTATTCTTTGTTATTGTCGGTCTCTGAGTATAAATCTGTTGTGTGTAATGTATGCTCTGGTCTAACAATTGGTATCAGAGCTAGGGTCGAATATCCACTGTGCAAGCTGCTTAGTGTCATCGTGTTACTCTGGAGTGGCCATCGCCTTACTCTGGGAGAGTTTGTTAAAATGTTGGTTGTTACCCCTGGAGCTGTTGAAGGTTCTATCCAGGAAATAGCTGAGGAACACTAGAACTAAAAGGCAGTTGCTGCAAGAAAAATAAGGTTATGGTTCTATGTTGAAACATGTTGCTAGAGTTTGAAACGTGGAGATCTGTGGAGATTGGAGTTGAAACATGGTGCTCGTAAGTTTTTTTTACATCAAGCTTCCACGTATACGCCAAAGTTTTTCTCAAATCGACAGATGTATGTGTGAAATGTGAAAAGGTTAAAACATTATATATGTTTTATATATTTATTTTGAAACATATATAATTATATGTTGGAATTTTGAAAAGTATATTTTAAAAGGGGGTGGGAATTTTGAAAAGGGTATTTTAAAATGAGGAAGGTCATTATTACTAAATTTTAAATATTAATAATTAAAGTTTTATTTTTAAGTGGAGTTTTTTTGTGTTTTGGGGCGTGAATTTGATTAAAAATGGTGACAACAGTTACAAATAGGGAGAAGTTTAGCAGGCCTAATTTTTCCCTATGGAAATCATAGATGAAGGATATACTAATTTTAAAGGATCAGTACTTGCCGATTGAGGGAACAACAAAGAAACCCTCATCAATGACAAATGAGAAGTGGAATAAGCTAGATAGAAAGATGATTGCAACAATCTGCCAATATTTAGCAAAGAATGTTTGTTTCAATGTGTGTGGAGAAAAGACAGCAGAAGGATTATGGAAGAAGCTCCATGATCTATATGAGAAGAACACGACAACAAACAAAGTGTTCTTGATGAAGAAGCTTTATAATACCAAAATGAAGGAGGATGCTTCAATTGCTAAGCAATTGAATGCAATTAATATTATTGCTAATCAACTTGCCTCTGTCAAAATCATTTTAGATGATGAAATTAGAGCCATATTATTGACGTGTTCTATGCCAGAAAGTTAATAAAATTTAATTGTAGCTATGAGCACTTCAACAACTACAAGGACCCTGAAGTTTGATGATGTCAGCAACAATTTAATGAATGAGGAGTTGTGACGCAAGTCAATTGCGGAAAACTAGGTAAGAGAAGCTCTATCTCTAGATGATCATGGTAGGAGAATAGATCGAGGTTGGCAAGGGCGATCAAGATCGAGTGGCCGATCAAAATCAAGGAGAGGCAGAATCATCTACTTTCACTGTGGCAAACCCAGCACATGAAGAAAGAATTTCAATTTTGGAAGAAAGGACAAAAGGATCAGAGACTGTGTAGTACAAATCACAAGTCATCCAACAAAAATGAAGGTAAGAGTACTCCTATAGCCACAGATGGTGATGTGTTGTTTACTGTTTCAGTAGAGGATGCATGTGTTTATACATCTAGCAGTAGCTTTGATTTGATCCTTGACTCTGGGGCATCTCACCATGTAACCCCATGCAAAGATAGTTTTCTTTCATATAATCCTGCTGATTATATTAGAGTGCATTTGGGGAATAATCATTTTTGCGGTATTGTTGGAGTGGGAGATGTCTAGATCAAAATGACAGATGGATAAGATATATTGTTGAAACAGGTCAGACATGTACCAGAAATGTGCATGAGTTTAATCTCTATGGGATGACTGGATGATGAAGGCTATTTGATAAACTTTAGAAAAGGAGGGTGGAAAATTAGCAAAGGTGCATTGGTTGTGGCCAAAGGACCCAAGACAAGAACATTATACACATTGAAGACACTGATAGGAAAATCAGATTTGGCCGCTGTCACAAAAGAAGGAAATTTAGCAGATTTGTGGCATAAGTGTTTAGGTAACATGAGTGAGAAGGGCTTCCTTATTGATAAAATTTATTGCTAGGTCTGAAATCTTGCAATCTTGATCTTTGTGGGCATGGTATATATGGTAGACAAAGAAGGGTTTCATTCCTTAGAGGTGGCCATGAAAGAAAGAAAGATGTGTTATAATTGGTACACTCTGATGTGTTTGCGCCTGTTAACATCAAATTTTTAGGAGGAGCATCATATTTTGTAACATTTATAGATGATGCATCCAAGAAGGTTTGGGAATTTCCTATGAAAAATAAAAGTGAAGTGTTTGGAATATTTCCAAAATTCCATGTTGCTATTGAAAGAGAGACTAACAAATTACTAAAGTGTTTAAGAACAGATAATGGTGGAGAATATTGCTCAAATGCATTTAAGGGATATTGTAATAGGTTTGTCATAAAGCATAGAAGACTGTGCCTAGTACTCCTAAAAAAAATGATGTTACAGAAAGGATGAATTGCACCATTATGGAAAAGGTACGAAGTATGTTGTCCAATTCTGGTTTGGAGAAGAATTTTTGGGCTGAAGCAGTCAAGAATGCTTGCTACCTCATAAATAGATCTCCAACTATAGCCTCGGATGGCGGTATCCCTGAAGAAGTTTGGACTAGTAAGAAGTTGAATTATTCTCACTTGAAAGTCTTTGGATGTGAAGCATTCATACATATTCCCAAAGAAAATAGAACCAAGATAGATGATAAATCTATGAAATGCATATTTTGGGGTATGCAGATGAATATTTTGGTTATCATCTATGGGATCCAGTCAAACATAAAATTATTATAAGAAGGGATGTTATATTTAATGAGTCATAAATGTTCAAGAGGATTGTAAGTGAGTTGGAGGTCAAGAAGGTTATTGACAGGTTTGAAGAGAAGTAGGAAAACATACCACCAATACAAGAAAATGAACAGCAAATCCAGGAGCATGAAGAAAAACAAGTGGAAAATGATGAACAAGTAGAAATAATCTTGCAGGAACCTTTATAGGAGATTCAACCTGATAATGCACCAACACAGTTGGTTCGCAGATCTTCTAGGCCTCATAAAACTTCACAAAGGTATCCTCCTTCAAACTATATTTTGTTGAATGATGAAGCTGAGCCTAATTGTTTTCAAGAAGCCTATAAGGTTGAGCATAATGAATAATGGATGAAAGCAATAGAAGAAGAAGTGAACTCTTCGCAAGAAAGTAAAACTTGGGAGTTGGTAAAACTCCCAAAAGGTAGAAAGGCTCTACAAAACAAATGGGAATACGAGATTAAACATGAAGGTGACGAAAAGAAGGAGAGGTATAAAGCAAGGCTAATGGTAAAATGTTTTTCCCAAAAAGAAGGTATTGACTTCGCTGAAATTTTCTCACCTGTTGTTAAAATTTCATCCGTTAGAGTCATTCTTGGTCTAGTTGTTGCTTTAGACCTAGAATGTGAACAATTAGATGTAAAAATGGCATTCCTTCATGGTAAACTAGAGGAAGAAATTTATATAGAGCATCCATAATGGTTCATAGAAAAAGGCAAAGAAGGCCTTGTTGGTAGGTTGAAGAAGAGTTTCTATGGGTTGAAAGAGGCACCTCAACAATGGTACAAGAAATTTGATTCATTCAAGTTGGAACATAGTTTTTAGAGGTTGGAAGCTGACCATTATGTCTATATAAAGAGGTATGATCAAGGAAAGTATATCATATTATTGTTATATGTGGATGACATGTTGATTGTTGGGAATGATAAAAATAAGATCAATAGGTTGAAGAAAGATTTGGGCAGAAAATTTTCAATGAAGGATTTGTGACTAGCACAATAGATATTGGTCATGTGGATTATGCATGATAGGAAAAACAAAAGATTTTGGTTGTCAAAAATATATATATATATATCAAGAAGGTGCTTGACAGGTTTAATATGAAGGATGCCAAGCCGGTTGGTACACCCCTTGCAACACACTTCAAGCTGAGTACTAAATTATGTCCTAGTGATGACAAGGAGAAATAAGAGATGAACAAGATTCCTTATGCTTTAGTAGTTGGTAGTTTAATGTATGCCATGGTATGCACATGACCAAATATTGCATATTCAGTGGGAGTAGTGGAAGGTTCCTTACTAATCCAAGCAAACAAGCTTAGCAAGCAGTAAAATAGATTTCAAGCTATCTCAAGGGTACTAGTCATTATTGTTTATGTTTTGGTCATGATGAGACTATGCTTGAAGGATTTACAGATGCGAATATGGCAGGAGATATGGATACCATAAATTCCACTAAAGGTTATCTGTATACATTTGTAGGTGAAACATTATTTTGGGTGTCAAGGCTACAAAGAATGTATTGGTCAAGTGTGATAGGGACACCAATAATTGAGACTAGATAGACTTATAGAATGTGGTAGTTGCTCATGTGAGTCTATTGTGCAATTAGTGGTGTGGTTTAGAGACCTATTAGGAAGGGATGTTGGTCTCGGTAAAGTATAGTAGGGAGATCCATAGAGAATTTATGTAAAAGGAAGATGAGAAGTGTTGTATTCAAGTTGGGTTATGTTATGGTAGAATTTTATTGGCGATAAGTGGTAACAAAACACTTACATCAATAGGTAAAAAGCAAATTTGGGCCATGAGTTGGACTGACTCATGTTATCTCATCCCTTAATGGTCCTAAGGACATGTGGGGACCCAACAACTAAGTACCTGAAAGACTTGATAGCATGGTTGAAAAAGGAATGACAATACTATACAAAAGAATGTTGGTCTCATGTCAATAGGTCTCCTACAATGAATGCGCAGAAACCTAGTACATAAACCATTTTTCTCTTCTCTTAGCTACCCATGGCTCATTTCCCTTAACAAATACAAATAATTATTTTCCAAGAAAATATGAAATAATCATAGTAGCCTACAAATTCATGCCACAAAGTGAAAGGAAATAAAAAAAAATTTATTCAAACCACAAAATGTATAAAGAAAATAATAATAATTATAAAACTAGATCTATGAATCTAAGCATGAAGTAAGAACTAAAATAATTTAAGGGACTAACAAAATCTTTGACCAAAACAAAACTCAAAAATCAATAAAATGCCCCAAACGCAAGAAACATATAAACTATTAAATTTTTCGAAGATTTCAGAGTTAGACATCAAGGTAGTTTCATGTACTTGAATGAGACCATTTATGCTTTGCGTTAGTCTTGTTAAATTAGTTATTTATCATTTAATAATAGTGGGACACTATCTATGTGAAAATAAATAGGTCCCAACCTCATCAAATCCATCTTTATTTCCTATCACAGATAAGAAACAAGCAATGAAATGATTAAATATGAAACATCAATCTTAAAATAACACACATCAAAGTAATTTTGTTGTAATTTTACAACGAAAAATACAAATATAAAACCTATTTTTACCTGAATTTGACATATAGTAATTTTGCATGATCAATGGAACATGTATAGCAAAATAAGAGTCCTAGTGTATTTCAATTTCCCAATTCTCATCTTGGTCCTCATTTTCTAAATTGTGAACACGATATTCTCTAAGTGAACTCTCATTAAGAGCCTCCAAAACATTATGTTCTATATCAAGTTCATTATAGAAATTTGTTATATTGTTTTCTCCTCTTCTATCACAATCTAATCGCCGAAGATTTTACTCTCTTTCATACGAAAAATTTTCAATGTCATACTTTGTTACATATAATATTAAACATGTATCCACATGTTTATCAAGCTTTTTCCCCAACTTCAACTTCAAGAATGATAATGAACTAAACATTCTTTCATCCTCCACCGATCCAAAAATCATGTTTTGACACAAATATGCTAATTTAAAATATTCTGATATGTTTTCTTGCAGGTATTGGCTAGCAATTAAAGTAGTCCATAATCTTCTTATAGAACCGTTTTCATTAGTATTCTCCCAAAAGGGATATTTCTTCCCATTGTTTCAGCAAAGTTTCCACCTTGTTGATACCATTTTGACAAATCTAAAATACCTTCAATTTGTTCTCCATGTATCGAGGCTTTATTGCAAAAATGGTCTACTAAACATTTTAATCTTTTTTGAAAATCAACTTTTAAAGTTCTTAGACATTGAAAAGTGTTCCAATATTGAGGGTATAACAAACATATGGCCTCCAACAATTCATCTCGAGGAAATCATTCTCTTATCTTAATGATAGTGATCTTGTAATTTCTATCAAATTTTTCTCACTGAAATCACAATATTATCAAAATGGTATCATGCTAGTTCTTCTCTAAGATATCATGGAGGACATGATGGAAAACCTCAACATTCTATATGGGGGAGACATATATTAGTTATCCTATGATCACATAAAAAGAAATGTTCAAAAATCACTCTAGGGCTACTAGGAAGAATGGTAGGGCTAGTCAATGCTTGGTTAGTTCCTTTCCTTCCACACCATCCATTAAGAATTATATTGGGAACATGTTGGGGAATTTAAAATTTAAATTTTCAATACATTTTCTTTGCAAATGGATACCATGCAGATCAAGAGGGGACACGAGGGAGCAGAGAGATCCCTAGTTATTTATGGCCCTAAATGAACTAAAAAGCACCCCAGAAATGAATTCCCATTAAATGGCATAGATATATGGCCAATATGTGAGGAAAACCATGCCACAGATAAATGTCCTTCATTTCCTGGTTCAAACCTTTTATACTAAGGGGTAGAAGGTGGGGCTCAGTAAATCTACTTTATAAATCAAAGGAGGCCTCAATGACATTGGCCATACCAATAGGGCATGAACAGTTCATATTACTCTTATTACCTTCCAAACAAAAATGTACCCTTGCCACCCTGGTACTCTTCCACTCATCCATCATGGTCTGTGCCTCCTTCTCAGCCTCCTTCTCCTCAATATCCTCCCCAACGTATCAATCAACATTTTAGCCATATGCTTCTCCCTCCTTAATGGAATAAACCACCACAAGGCTGAAGCCTCAACTCAACCAACCTTTTGTTTTACTACAACCACGTCCACCTCAAACACAAATCATTCATCTTGATCCACCAAAGCAACCTCAAATGCATGATCAACCCAATCTGAACCCAAATAGCATGCAAGCATAATAGTTCTATAGTGGAGAGACATATTACCCTGCGTATGTTGTGGAGATTCAAAAAAAAACCTTAGCTATGGAAGAGTTCTTCTAGATAACCAACATCCATCTCCAGCTGAAGAATTGAATAGGAAAAGGAAGAGAGTACAGATCAAGTAAATCCACCTTCTTTTCCTAAGATATTGATCCATCGTAATCAACACACCCCACAAGAGACTAAACTTCTGGGAGAATTGAAGATTATGTGTGTTAAAATACCCCTCCTCAGATATATTGAGTATGTTCCTACATAAAATAATATTATCAAGGATAAATTTTTCAAACACCCTGCGAGAAGAAAAACAAGCACTCCCACCATCAATGTTATTGGTCAATTATCTTATCTGATGTTAGGGAGAGTGATTTGTCCAAAATATTTTGACCGTGGAAGTCCAGTAGTAGATATGTACATTGATGACATCATTTTCCCTCATACCCTGATTGATACTAGGGCTTCCATCAATGTCATGACTAAAGAAACCATGCTAGAACTAAACCTCCAAGGAGCCTTAAGAAATACCACTAATTATTGCAACTTGCACATAGATCCACAGTGGATCCTAAGGGAGTTGTTGAGGATATAAGGGTATCCATTGAATCTTGCGAGTATCCAACTAACTTCTTGGTTCTCCATCCAAAAACTAAATTCAATGGTTATCCTCTAACCTTGGGAAGGTCGTGATTATCCACTGCTTATGCTTACATTAGTTGCAGGGTCAAGAAAATGATCATGAAGAATGTGAATTTGTCCAAATAATTGGTATTGTACCCTCTTGCTCAGCCATCCATTTAGCATGACTTACCCTTGTGCCTCAAAGAGGAGGGGAGATATTAAGTGTATCATACAATGTTCCATCCAAGTTGTACCCTAGATGTTGTTATAGGAGGGAGGAAACCTTATGAATATGGCATCATTGATTAGATCCTCCAGAACCAACCCCCTAATATTATGCCTCTTGATCAGATTGTCAAAGAGTATGATAGTAGTCCTTGGACTAAATTATGCTTAATCGACCCGACTCCTACCAATGTCAAAGTTGTAAAATTTTCTTCATCTATAACCATGAATATTAACCACTCTCTCGCAGCCAACCAAGAAGAAAAATTGCGCAAGATGTCAAGAGAACACTTGGATGCCTTTGCTTGGAAGTATAAAGAAATGAAGGGGGTACATCCCTAATTTTTTACTCATCACATCTACATCAAAGAGGGATGGAAACCTATGCACCAACCTTAAGGGAGAATGAAACCGGTGCTCAACAAGATAGTAAATGATGAATTGCAAACATTGCTAGATGGAGGGTTCATATACCCCAACTCAAACAGTGACTGGGTGTCCCCTCTAGCTTCTGTCCCAAACAAGAATGGGAAGTGGAGGATTTGTGTGGATTACGAATAATTGAACAAAGCCACCAAGAAAGACCATTTCCATTTTCCTTTCATTCATCAAGTTTTTGATGGCCTTGTAGAGAATAATTTATTCTCTTTCCTAGATGGATTTAGTGATTATAATCAGATCCAGCTCAACCCTAAGGATAGAGAGAAAACTACATTCACATGCCCTTGGGGTACCTTTCCTTATAGGATCCTCCTTTTTGCTCTATGCAATGCCCCTGACACTTTTCAAAGGGTAGTTCTAAGCATATTTGTTGAGCTTGTTCATGACCCTGTGGAGATATACATGAATGATTTCAATCACTATGTGTATAGCATCCTATAGGCTCTCTCTAACTTGGTAAAAGTCTGCAGGAAATGCATCGAAATGAACCTCATGCTTAGTTGTGTGAAATGTGAATTCTTAATTAATGCAGGGACTTTCCTTGGCAATTCAATGTTCGAGGGAATACAAGTGGATCCAAACAAGATTTTCATCATCAAAAGCGTCCCTACTCCTCAAAAGAAGAGGGATGTGAGGATTTTCTTGGGCTTAGCTATATACTATATGAGGTTTATAAAGGAATTTAGTAAAGTGGTTTCACCATTATTTGGGTTGCTAGCCGAGGATTCATAATTTTGTTGGAAAAGTAGCTACCAAGAGGCCCTTGAGTTTTCAAAAGAGAAATTAATCATTTCACCCATACTTAGGGGAAAAAATTTGGGCTCTACGTTTCCATATCCATGTTGATGCATCTAACAAAGTTGTGGGGGCAACCTTGGGAAAAATAGATGGTAAGCTACCCTATGTCATTTATTTGATTAGTAAAATTTTATTTAAGGCTAAATTGAAGTACATTGTAACTAATAAAGAACCCTTAGTTGTTGTACACTCAAAATAATTTAGACACTACATCATTGGATACCAAATTTTTGTGCATATTGAACATATAGCTATTACATATTTGATTAACAATCCTGATGTGAATTCTAGAATCATTAAATGGTTTCTATTGTTACAACAACTTGTTTTAACTATCATTGACAAGCGAGGAAAAGAAAATGTAGTTGCAGATATTTTTGTCTAGACTTTCTTTGCTTGTAGGTGATGCAAGGATGTTTGATGACCAACCTCCAAATGAGCACCTATTTTATATATGAGTTCTCCCTCCATGGTTTTCTAACATATCGAACTACCTAATTGTTGCAAAAATTCCCCCAAATGTGTCACCTATGGGGAAGAGCATAATCTTAAGGAAAAACATCACTTTCATTGGGATTGGTGGAAATATCTTCAAGATGGGACTAGATTAGATCTTAAGGAGATGTGTAAGGGAAGAGTAAGTCTTTTATATTATCTCAGCTTGGCATGATGGGCCCTATCTTGTTCATTTTTCCACAAAGAGAACAACTTTCAAAGCTCTATAAACTGGCTATTATTGACCCACTCTCCACCAAGCTGCAAAAAGGTATATCAGTAGATGTGATCAGTGCCAAATGATGGGAAAACCCACACCCAGGGTTGTAATTCCTCTACAACCCCAAGTTTTCTTGGATCAATTTGACAAGTGGGCCATGGATTTCATTGGGCCAATTGATCCACCATGAGGGTAGAAAAAGTAGATCATTGTATGCACTGATTACTTGCCAAAGTGGGTTGAGACAAAAGTTGTGAAGGAAACAAAAAAGGATAAAGTGGATGCATTGTTAAGGGAAAATATCTTCTATAAATTTGGGCACCCCAGGAAAGTAGTCACCGATTAGGGAGCTCAATTCAATATTGAGAATATTCTAAGGAAGTATCATATCGGACACAAAACATCTACTCCTTATCACCCTTAGGAAAATTGTAAAGTAGAGGATACAAATAAGGAATTGGAGAGCAACCTCACAAAGGTTGTGAGTAGCAGTAGGATCAATTGGGAATAAAGATTGGTGGAGGCCACTTGGGCCTATAACACCACTTGGAATACAACTATTGGTTTCACTCCATATGATCCATTTAATGGAAAGAAATCTATGCTTTATTTTGAGTTTGAGTATAATACTTTGAGAATGGAAACACAATTGGACTTAGATGTCACCAAATCACAACAACAGGGGTTGCTCCAATTGAATGGTTTGGATGAATTTAGAATGTAGGCAGTCCTACACACTGAGGTTATATAATTGAAAAGGAAGTTTTGGCATGATAGGCATATCAAAGACAAGTTTTTTGAAGAAGGATATTTGAAATTATTATATGATTCGAGATTCAAGGATTTCAAAGGAAAACTGATGACGAGATGGTTAGGCCGATACCTAATAGAGAAATGTCATGAAAATTGAGATGTTTCAAATCTAGACAATTGATGAGGAAGGGATTCCCTTGCTTTTCAATGGCTACAGGTTGAGGGAATACAAAAAACCTATGTCTAAGGAAGAATTCATTAGGACAATCAACAGAGAAGTCAATGTCATTCGAATTTTTAAAGCTTTTAGTCTACAACATTTCTAAATATTCTTCTTTTAAAAGGAAATGATAAAAAATAAAAAAATAAAAGGCCTGGATGAAAACCTTTATGAGGCATTTGAGGCCAAATATTGGGTCGAAAATCTCTATGAGGCAGCGCATGAGCAAAAAGAAAAAAGAGAAGAAAAACCTCTCTTGAGGCACCTAGGGTAGGCATACATGTTTAAAACCTCCTCTGAGGAAGCTTGTGTGTCTAAAACAAAACAGAGACAAAAACAAAAAACACAAGAAATGGATCTACGCCATGTCTTCAAATTTTTTCTGTCATTTTGTAGGATTAAATATAGTGGAAAATTCCATAGTTATATGGCTGAAATTATCAATATTATCTTAACTCCTCTATCCATAAACTTCATATCCATCATCCACACTCATGTGATCACCCCTCTCCACCATCCCATTAGCCCAAAATTCAAGTTTCACCACCTCTCTAGACTGCAATAGGAAGGACCTATAAATTTTATAGGAAGGTCCTCTAGTGCCATAGGAGGGTTCTAAAAGTTACTGGAGGAAGATACAAAGAAAAGGAAAACCCAACATGAACTTGAAAAGGATGAATAAGGTTACCCCACCATGGTCCACAATCCATCCATCACTCATCCATATCATTTCATAACAAAAAGAGAAAATCACTAAAATTCCTCCACCTTTTCTTACCACTATTAAATTATTTTGGAGAAACACACAGAGGAAATACTCTCCATTTATACAAATCTACACCACTCCTTCAAATTTATAGCATTGAATTCAAGGTATTTTAGATCCTCTCTCATCATCTACATGTAGATTGAAGACCCCAAAGGAAATGGAGTGGACTGCTCCAGTAACAAAACCTCCTCCTGTAGTAGCTTGTGCACACATCACAGAAGGAAATAATGTTTCTCTTTCTCATCAATAGGGGGTGTTTAAAACTTATGAGGCCACTATAAAATAGTCATATCACTCCTAGTAGGACTCTGTTGGGAAAAATACTAAGAGGGGGCAGTGAATCAGTATTAAAAAATCAATAACTTTTTACATTTCATATTCAGATTTCTATACGCGACTTTGCTGAATTAAACCTGCCTGTTCATGCAACTGTTCTTAATCCAATTAGCGTATATGCAGTGAACATATAATTTTAGTTAATCCATAATATGTT
Organism: Pinus taeda; assembly: GCA_000404065.3. Taxonomy (NCBI): domain Eukaryota; kingdom Viridiplantae; phylum Streptophyta; class Pinopsida; order Pinales; family Pinaceae; genus Pinus; species Pinus taeda. The sequence goes on from APFE030364350.1 coordinate 34,557, forward strand.
TATCTTCAGCTAGTGCATTAATAACTTATTACCCATTAAATAAACATTAACCATGTGAGGAAAATAAATAAACCATCGCATATAAGAAACATAGGTGAACACCATGATTTAAGGTGGAAACCCAATGTGGGAAAAAACCACCTACTGTTGTTGTCTCTAACTTATTTTTAATATAAAGAATAATATGTTTACAATATTGTACTGGTGAAAACTCATACTAGTATACAAACACCCATTTTCATAAGGCTATAACCTTCTCTCATTCTCTAGCTTCTATTGCAGGGGATCTACATACCCCCTAGGTCTTCTACTGGTTGATATGTTTACTGATATGTAGGGACCAGCCTATAGAAGGCTGCTACCTTCACTTGTTCTCCTATTGCTACTGGAAGGGAGCTCCAACTCCCTCATCTAATCACCAACCACTACTGGCAGGAAGCTTTGACTTCCTCACTAAAGGCTCCAACCCTCATCATCCTTCAGGGACCATGTTTCATAATTTTTCAAATTGGATACTCCCGGTACACATCAATACAATATGAAAGTGATGTTTCATCAAATTTTCATACTGGACCAATCAGTTACATTGAAGCTCAAAATAAATCACCATTGTAATATAACCATCAAATACATCTGCATGAACTAATCAATGAAGCCCAATCATCAATATCTGATATAGTTAAAACCTAATCATCACTCGTTAAATCAACTAAATCAATTAATCATTGAAACTCAACCAACTGGCACTTAATCAAAATTCAACCAATCAACTAGAACCGATAGATCATCATAACCAGTACACAGATCTGAACCCAGAACACTGCATCAACAACCAAAAACAACTGCAACCTCAAAAATCATATGTCATAATGTATATGCTACTTCGGTGAAGCCAACCTCCATGTATATGCTACTTCCTTTAACCCAACATGTGCGTACCTCTAAAGATACTAAATCATAAAACATCTAAACCACAAACTATGCCAATAAATGACATTCTGGAGATCTATTGTCAATTTATAGAGTTCTAAATAGATTAGCAAAGGTTACCCTTGTCATGTAATCAATTAATCAATCAGACTCAATCTCCTTATACAATCAGTTCTAATTTCAGATCTAATGAAGGCGTCATTCACACATAGCAGTAAAACATCAACATTGATCAGATAAACTAGTCATCTCTGGACAACATGATTTTCTTCTGCATACGCTAATTGGAAGTGCCAAACCAGCATGTATTACCGCCTTAACCAAGGTGAACCAATGTATATGTCTACAAATAATAACTTTTAACTTCGTAGCTATTTCAGACTTTAGACATACACAACGCATAACATTTAAAGAATAAAACATGTGTTAGTATTCAAATCTAGTCCATACATTATTAGATCATACAATGAGAAGTCATTTCAAGTTTGATCCCGGTCCAACATTGTATCAAAAGGTGCACAAGATATTTCAGATCATATCATAACCATAGCCCTTAAAACATAAGATATACCTCAAATAGAAGTATTCATGAAAAACCATTTTTCTTTCATTTAGCCCTTTGATCTTCTCCTCCTTATATAGTTTTAGCCTTCCTCAATACCTCAGACCAAACCAAAACAACAGTTAGAACCTGTGGTATTCTTTGATGGGATCAAGTAATCGTTATTTGCTCAATATTGTGGGCTAATACCACGGTATGGACCCTTGGTATTTATTAATCTTAATTTTCCTTAATTATCCATTCCTTAAGTGATTTTTCACTTGTGAAAGTACATGCACATGTATACGTTCTTTTTTTATTTGAACCCGCTTGTATATGCTACTTGGACTAGGTGAACCCCTATACACAACTTAATATAAATTAAGAAAAAAAAAATCTTCAATTTCTTCATTCTAATCTAATGTCATATGTCCCATCATCCTGTTCTTCTTTGTCATTACTCTGTTACCTCTGAATACCCCTGTTATAATGTGATTTTCCATTCTACATCACTTCTCAACTGATTCCTCTAAAGTGTCCAACATTTTCTCACATCTATAAACACAAATGCCATGCATTATGTCTCATCCTATTTATACCTTTACTAATTACCACATCTGTAAACACAACTACCATGCATTTTGTCTCATCCTATTTATACCTTTATCAACTAGTCCATTCATCAAATAGGTTGTCATTAAGGACAACTCTTATTAAGGACAACACACACTAAAAATCTCTCTATATCAAACCTTTGACCATTATTTTGTTCCATCATTCTGTCACCTTTGACCTGTAGATTCATCCATGGTAAATTTTCGGTGCGAATTTTAGCCCGAGTGAAATTTAAGGGGTTTTTCATTTGAGAGTGGAGAAATTTTTATAAAACACCCATTTCATATATTTTGCCCAGCTTTTATTTAAAAAATAGTTATTTTTTTCATTTTATCCCAAAACCAAAAGGGGCAGATAAACTATGAAAAGACTCATTTCACCCAATTCCTCATGTTTGGAAGGTTATATTCCATTACAATCGCCCGATTTTCTACTTTTCAATGTTAAATTCATTTTCAATCACCTATTTTCTAGTTTGGGAGGTGGTTGCAATGTTAAATTCATTTGCAATCACCCATTTTCTGGTTTGGGGGGTGGTTTGGGAGGTTGTATTTGGTCGCAATAAATAAAAATATAAATATAAATATAAATAAAGTGGATGTGAGGTAAATAGTTAAAACCTCTTTCTATACTTACTCCAAAGGTATGGTAAAATAAATAAAAATATAAATAAACTAGAGGTATGGTAAATAAATAAAAACCTCTTTTTTATATTTAGTCCATAACCCTCTTTCTATTTAAGAAGGCTAAAGAAAGAGGTTTTATTTAAGTGAATCCTATGGGCCAAATACCATATTTATAAAAGAGGTATGGTAAATTAATAAAAATATAAATAAATGAGAGGTATGGTAAATAAATAAAACATTTTGTTATATTTACTCCATTAGTAACCTTATATTTAAGAACACACAAGGGTGTAAATAAATAAAAATATAAATAAAGTGGAAGTATGGTAAATAAATAAAACCTCTTTTTATAACTACATCAAAGGTATGGTAAATAAATAAAAATATGAATAAACTAGAGGTATGGTAAGTAAATAAAACTTCTTTTATAGTTAGTCCATAACCATCTTTCTATTTAAGAAGGATAAAAAAAGAGGTGTTATTTAAGCGAATCCTATGGGCCAAATACCATATTTATAAAAGAGGTATGGTAAATTAATAAAAATAAAAATAAACTAGAGGTATGGAAATGAAACATTTTTTATATTTACTCCATAAGTCACCTTATATTTACCATGAAAAAAACATTATCAACCCTAATATTAGTATTAATAAAAATAAAGATGGCACATGTTATTGACCCATGGTCTTCATGTGGAATGTACTCTATTTAAGGGGGGGAATTAAACCAGCATAGATCCATCTTTACTATAGATCTACTAAGTTCCAACAAGGATCAAATATTGTGATATGCAAACTAGCATAGAGTGAAAAAATATTTGATCCCTCTCGGGCATGGTATATCAAGAGTAACAATGGATCTTGTAATTTAATGTCACTTAAACATTTTAACTTGGTTAAAATAAAAAAATAAAATAAAATCAATTATTAATTTTATTAATTTTTATAAATTACTAATAGTAGTTTTTAGGCTCTAGGTTGATGATAACCCATGGCATTGACCCATAATAATACCATGGTATTCATTTGGGCATAGACTATTTAAAGGGGAAATTCTATCATCTTAGATCCATATTAATTCCAGGTCTACCATGTGCTAAGAGGGATAAATATATTTCATCCCCCCTAAGAGTGCTAGATGTGGAGTTAAGATGGATATAGGTTGTTTTTTAAGATAATGAAAATATTAAATAAACTTAGGAAATTATATTGTAAAAAACGTCTTAAGGTGAATGGTTAAAGATACATTTAGTCATTTCACAAAATTTAGTAAAAAATACCAACATCTCCATTAATGTTGGTTTTATTGATTTAACAAAAAAAAAATCAAAATAGTGAAATCTTATCACTCTTTCCACATCACCCTTGCAAAATAGAGTTAGTTGATGCACAGATTTCCCACCATTTTCCAAACGTTCTCAATATGATATCTTCATGAAAAATTTAAGGTATTGATGTTGGATTACTTGTTTGAAAAATATGTTGGTTTGTAAAACCTTTCATCCTTTATGTTATTCTTAATTTGTCGATAATAATCTGTAAGGGTTGGGCCACTACAACATATTGTCCTAAAAGGTGGAGATTGTGCACCAAAAAGGAAATTAATCCACATGTTTACAACATTGTTTAAAAAATCAAAGACATATGAAGAAGTGAATTAAATGCTAATAAGAAATTTAGATTAGCGACAATGATCTCCTTGTCAACTTTGATGTTGTCTCCCTCTACACCAAGATTCCAGTAGATGAAGCCATAGAAGTTTTGAAGAATATAACAGACCATGAAACTGTGGATCTAGTAACCATTTGCCTTAAATCCTCATACTTCACTTTCAAAGGAAGAATCTATGAACAAACTCATGGAGTTGCCATGGGATCTCCTTTATCCCCTCTAATTGCCAATTTATACATGGAACATTTCGAACAAAAAGCCCTTAAATCTTTCCCCCTCACCCCTGATGAATGGAAAAGATTTGTAGATGATATTTTTGCAAAATGGAGACATGGATTAGAAAAACTTAATGAATTCTTATCCCACTTAAATAGCCTCTCAGAACACATTAAATTCACTATTGAGATAGAAAAAGACAACCAGCTCCCCTTCCTAGATGTCCTCCTCACTAAGAATAATGGCAAGCTAAGCCACCAAGTCTTCAGAAAGCAAACTCACACGGACAAATACCTTCACTCAAATTCCCACCACCACCCGAAACAAAAAGTTGGTGTCATCAAAACCCTAGCTACCAGAGCTTCAAGAATCTCAGACCCTGAACATTTAGAAGAAGAGCTTAACCACCTCTGCAAAGTTTTTATAAACAATGGCTATGAGAAAAAAGTGATCCATAAAATTATTAAAGAATCCACAACCAATAACCAAAAAAGAAAGACCCTAGAAAACCCTAGAATCTCCTTACCCTATATTAAAGGCACCACTGACAAAATATCCAGAATTCTCACTAAGCATAACATTATGGTGGCTTTCACTCCTCCTAACACCATCAAAAACATGCTAAGCTCTGCCAAAGACCCAATAGACCCAAAAAATCTCAAAGGAGTTTACTCAATACCTTGTTCATGTGGTAAAATATATATAGGGGAAACAGGAAGATCATTTGGCATTAGGTTAAGAGAACAAATTAATGATATTTCAAAAAATAGGTCAGAAAAATCAGGTC